>JAESVK010000817.1:335543-365556 GCA_017140935.1 Hamamelis virginiana
TAAATTTTTTTTATATAAATAAAATTATATAAAAAAAAAAAAAATAATTTTTAATATATTTTTTTTTTATTTTTTTTTTTTTTTACCCCCAAATAATTTTTTTTTTTTTTTTTTAATGAAAGATAAATTGGAGATAGGGTTAAGTAAGTGAAAAGAAATCTGACGTGGATTAGGCGATGACCACGTAGATTCTAGTGGACAAACAGGCTGGAGATAAAGGCTTCGTTTATTTAACCAGTTACCTATTCGAACAATATATTTATTGATCTGTTCAAACTTAGCCTTTATCTCTAGCCTATTTGCTAGCTAGGATCCATGTGTTAACCTTCTAATTCACGTCAACTTTCTGTTCACTTACTTAACCACCGTCTCCAATTTGTTCTTCATTGAAATTTAAATTGTATGGGTATGAAATTAAGAAAAATAAATTATAATAAACCAAATTGAAAAATATCTCGAAGTATAGAGTATAAAAACACAAATAAAAAAAAAAAATAATTTTTTTTTTTTTTTTTTTTTTTTTTTTAACTTATTTTTCACCCTTAGGCATCCCAAACTCGTGTTGCTGGCGGTAAAGGGATGAGCTATAAACTAAGACATCTCGGGTTTGAAACCAGCCAAACTCTTTTAGGCAGCCACCAGTCATAGCTAGTAGCCCAAACGTTATACGACCCCATGGAGCTATGGTCTCGTGTAGGCAACAAGGATTAGTTGGGCTCTGACAGTTCGGACACCTCATTGCTTGGTAAAAAAAAAAATGAAAAATTACACTTTGACCCTTTAAACTATTGGTCGTTTTCACGTTTCCTTCTTGTGGTTTCGATTGCATCTATGTGCTTCCTAAACTATTACTCCCTCCATCCCAATTTACGTGATCACCTTTCCATTTTGGGATGTCCCAAAATATGTGATCACTTTGATTTTTCAAATTAAAAATTAGAATGAATTTTCTATTATATCCCTTTATCAAATAACCTGGAGAGTGATCATTTCTTTTAGAATGGTAAAATTAGAACACAAACTTAAAAATATTATAAAGTCAAAGCAATCAATGTATTTCTTAAACTACGTGTTTAGTCAATGTATGCACATAAATTGGGACGGAGGGAGTAGATTGTTTCAAATTATCCCATTTTCTCAGCTAGCTATTTATTTATTTTTACTAAAAACTGATGTTAGGCTTGCTATTTTTCTATGCAGTATTTATTCTGGATTCCTAATGGATCTACAAGCATATTGGTGAAGTTTCATGATTTGTTTTTCAAGATATTTTATTTATTATGAATTAATATATTGATAATGAATTTTATTCATAATAAATAAAATATTTTAAAAAAATTTACTTCTTCCGTCCTACAAAGATAGGTATTCTTTTCTTTTTTGGCTGTCTAAAATGATAGTTCATTTTGAAAAGTCAAATTATATTTCTTTTAACTTTTCCATATTACCCTTTATTATTCTAAGAATGCCTTGACATGACAACAAATACAATCGTAGAAAAAAGTAAAAAAGATCACAAATCAATGTATTAATGACTTTTTTTAATATACGTGTTTTTTGGAAGATACCTATTTCTATGGGATGGAGGGAGTATGAAACTTTTATTCATAATAAATAAAATATATCGAAAAAAAATCATGAAATTTCATCGATATGGTTGTACACATTAAAATATATTGAGAAAAATTATGAAACTTCACCGATATACTTATAGACACGTTAGTAGATTAAGATAAATACTGCATAAAAAATAATAATAATAACAAGATTAACATTATTTTTTATTCGGAGTAATTAATGAAAATAATTAATTTGATACAATCTAATAATTTAGAATTACATTGATGCAATCAAAATCACATGGACAATGTGAAAATGATTAATAGTTCATGAAAATCTGTAATTTCAAAAAAAAAAAAAAAAAAAAATGAAGCTATATAATATGATAGGGCGACACGGCCCAAGTATTGAGACACTTGAGAGGCGACTTTTCCCGAAAGCTGGGCCAGGCGGTTGAATGGTTGTCAACTTTGACTGCCTATACATCCAAAACTCTCGCTCTCTCTCTCTCTCTCTCTCTCTTATTTCTCGATCATATTCTCAAACAACAACGCACAAATTTAATATTCATATTTATATTCATATACACATATAAAATTAAAGCTCATAGACAGAGAGATTAGCATTTAGCAGCAGTACCATTTACCATGAAGAACCGAAACAATGGAAAGGTGTCTCCTCCATGGATAATCATTCTCTGCATCTCCAGCTTCGCTTTTGGCATGCTTTTTACCAACAGGTCTCTCTCTCTCTCCTTTGTTTGTAAAGTGATTCTTCTCGTAATCTTTTATTGCTATCATCATGGATTTCACGTTCCAATAAAAGGTTCATCTTTTGCGAAGATCCTTTAATTTTATTTTAATTTTTTTTTTCTGTTGATTTATGAGTTGTTGTTTAATGTCGTTTTATGAGGTGTTTTGTAGAGTTAATTTGATGATAATAATTGGCTTAAATTTTGATCATTGTTGCAGGGTCTGGGCTCCGCCCGAATCCAACGGTCAGATGATGTTGCGGAGGCAACATGAACAAGAATTGGAAGTCTTTTCTGCGGAAGATACAACCAATAGGGTCTGTTTTATTACCAAAATTCTTTTATGTTCAAATTATTTATTTTTCTTTTCTTTGAAAAATGTTCTTTTTCTTTATGTTTCTCATTGTTTTTGGATTTCTTGTTCTGTATCAGAAGCTTGGACAAGATAAGGATATAATAGGAGAGGTTCACAAAACCCAAGAAGCAATTCAGTGAGTATGAAATCCGGATGTTTAATATGATGAAATCCCTTCAATTTCTTGACCCTTTGTTTGCATGCTGAGAAAGTGAGAAGACTGAGCAAGAGAAAAAGAAAAAAAAAATTTAAATTTTGAACCTTATTGTTTTTTGTTGTTTTGGTTTCTGCTACTGAGCCAAATTGGTGTATTTCGCTTAGTTGAGTTAATTGCTTTTGTTCTCTCGGGTATAAATAATAAAAAATCTAATGTTCAAAAATTTATTTTCTTTTTCTCTACTTTCCCAGCAACCAAACAGAGCATTAGTATATGTTTGGACATCTAGTTAAAATTGAATCAATCCATTATGTTTTTAATCAAGCATTTGAACACATAAGTTGGTGGGACCATAGTAAAATGGGAATTTGGTCAGCTTATTGAAATAATAAAATTCCATTGGATCAGTTCCCACATGATGCCCAATTGTTTCATTTCTCTATTGAAAATTCATTAACAACATTGATCTATTGGTGAATATTTGGAGGTCTGCCAGATCTTTGGACAAGACAATTTCTACACTTCAGATTGGGCTGGCTGCTACTCGGAGTCCTCATGAGATGGAGAGCCTTGACAGTTTGCCTGCCATCATAACATCTTCTAGTAACAGTTTGTCAAGGAAGAAGGCATTTGTGGTTATTGGAATCAACACTGCTTTCAGCAGTAGGAGGAGGCGTGATTCTATTAGAGAGACCTGGATGCCTCAAGGTATTATTTTCAATCTACTATACATTTACATGTTTTGGATTTTTTTGCATACATGTGTCAGAGATCATCTTGTTGTGTTTTATTAGGGGAAAAGCTCCTTCAATTAGAACGAGAGAAGGGCATTGTCATTCGGTTCATGCTTGGCCACAGGTAAGCTATTTAGTTCACTCTAAGCTTGTACGTATATGAATGCCATAGTTGCATCAAGCACCAACGTTGTGACCAGTTGCATGTTTATATTCCGTTGTTCTTATAATAGCAAATCAAATCTACGGTTATATGAGTTGGGAAGAAAAGTTGCTTCTTTCATGTGATAGTTCAAGCATGTCTTAATGTCCTAAATTTTGGGGATGAGACAAATTTGACACATAGATTGACACCCACTGCTGACATTCTTTTTCTGAGTCCATCTAGCGTAGGTTGAATCTCTGGTTACATAACTTTTTGTTCAGGTATTGGTTGAGAAGTTAGCTTCTTTTTTCTTTCTTTCTTTCTTTTTTTTTAATCAATACTTGTAGAGAATTTAGTAGATACATCTATATCAAAGGCATGTCCAACATTTACCAATTAATTCTGCATTTTCCACGTATGTGTTCATGAAATGACATCGACTTATTCTTCTCCACATGTTAGGATATGAGAGGGAGGCTCTTGCGAATTTCCTTGAATCGTGTGGAGTTATTTAATCATCGCATGCTTCCACAGTTCCATTTTGATCACGAAACCACTCTGAGTCTCCCTCTTGTCTCATTATTTTTATTTCTCTCTCTTTTCAACTCAATTGGTCTGAGTGAATTTCAAACTCCTTCGCCTTTTACCCTCATTGCACACCCACATTATGGGAAATTGGTTTGATGAGGGCCTAGATAAGGTGATTTGTTTCTTCATAGGATTGGATTGGTAATGGTTACTTGTATCATTTACTGTTCTATTTTTTAGATGCATAATTTCAATTTTTATAGCTCTTGCACTCTGCATGGTTGTCTTAGAAGATAGGGAACAGAGGCCACTGTCATCATTGCTAACAAGTAGCTTCATTAAGGTGAAAGTATATAAGTGAAGCAATAGATGGTCAATAAGGATTTATGTCGAGGCAAAGCCAAGGTATTTGAAGGCATATCCATTTATAAAGGATATGGCTAGGGCCTGTGAACATAGTTGTAATATTTGACTTTGATAGGTAGTCAGTTTTGAAATAGAATTAATTTTTGAGCGTGTTATGGATATAAGTATAATTTCTGTTGTATAGAGTCTAATTTGCTAGTAAACCTTCCAACTCCTTTTAACTTTGTGGTGATAATATGGAGTGATCAGAAATATGTGAACTAATAAGGTTTTAATTAATTAATTAACTATTATTATTATTTTGTTGGGGTGTGTGTTTTGTCTGGGGGAGGTGGCAGAGGGTGTTTGTTTAGGGGATTGAGTAGGAACAAGCAAACTAACAGTGGCAGCCCCTTATACCCCACCTATATTCTAAAGCCATTTAGGTCAAGGATGGAGCTTGATTATTATGGCCATTTTTGTTTTCCAAAAGAACCTTATCTTTGCATATTCATCTTGTCAAAAACCCATACCATTCTTCTATATCTGCACTGCTTTTACTGTCAGTTGGAAGGTTTGTGGATTCCAAGCAGCTATAGTGGCTGAACCTAATAAGTTAGCAATTACAACCCAAGAAGTTATAACCCTTGTAGTGTGTTGAAGGAACATGATAGAAAAGAAAATTCATATTCCCCCCTAACAGAAATACAACTTTAAAAGGAATTATTGTGATTCAAGTCTCAACCATCTCTGTCTTGAATTGTATACATGTCTTTCTTCATCAGTTAGATATGATGCTGCCAGATTGGTTATTTAACTGGGCTGAGATATTGTGCATTAGATCACTTGGCACTTACAAAAATCAAAGGGAAATATAAGAAAATGGCGTATAAATATTCCTCCTGACAGGGGTATTAATTAAGGATCTGTGGTCCATTGGAACATAAACTCTTTATTTTTTTCATGTCTTTGTTTTGTATTGAGATCCTATTTAGTAACATAAACTTGCTATGGATCTTCCACAATGGAATCTGACATAAATTTGCATTGGTTGACATAGTGCAACATCCAACAGCATTTTAGATCGTGCTATTGATTCAGAAGATGCTCAGCATAAAGACTTCCTTAGGCTCGTAAGAACTCACCCATTGAATTTTTTTGTGTTGATGAGAAATATGATGCATTGTTAAAATCAAGTTCGATTGGTGCAGGAGCATGTTGAAGGGTATCATGAGTTGTCTGCAAAGACTAAGACATTCTTTTCCACTGCTGTTGCAATGTGGGATGCTGAGTACTATGTCAAGGTTGATGATGATGTTCATGTCAATTTGGGTATGTGCTCCACTTTCCATCCTCAATTTTAAAATATTGGCTGGAGCTGGTATTTGGTCAGGTTCCAATTGGTCGGTGGGCTTGACTCAGATTTTTCCAGCTCTAATATTGTCGTCATTCTGCAGTATCATTCCTAAACTGATACATTCTAATTGTCCTGAGAGTGCAGGTATGCTAGCTGCAACTCTTGCCCGCCATCGTTCAAAGCCCAGAGTATACATTGGATGTATGAAATCAGGACCAGTTCTTTCTCAGAAGTAAGTGTTCCTTAAGCTTTCTTATTTCCTAGAACATTTTTTTTTTCAAATTACATTTTTGCCTTTAGGAACTCATGTTTTATCTTGTTTATAACTATTTTTTCACCTGTAGGAATGTTAAGTATCATGAACCTGAATATTGGAAGTTTGGGGAAGAGGGGAATAAATATTTTCGACATGCAACAGGACAGATTTATGCTATCTCAAAGGATCTGGCCACATACATCTCTCTCAACCAGTAAGAATGGTTAATGATTGGGACTATAGGATTTTACAGTACTTATTTGCTCTTTAATCAGCACATTTTAAAACATGAATCCACTGATATGTTGGTCATTTACGGGAGATATATCTAGACGGCTATACTACCACATTATGTTGTGCCCTAATGCTGAAAAATTAATTGTCACATTTGTGTTGAACGCTGTTGTGTGTTTTTGACTGTTGAAAATGATTTCCGTTTTGATGTTGTAGTAATGTCTAATTATCATTTTCTATTATATTATTGATAACAGATCCTTTTCTAAGGCCAAAATATTAACAGTGGCAGAAGTTTTGATGGTCAATACAACCATTATATAATTGTAAATAATAGCCTGAACTCCTGTCCTTGTGACTGTTAATAACATAATTATCCCCATTAAAGTTGAAGCTTTGGTGATTCTGATTCCAGGCCCATACTGCACAAGTATGCTAATGAAGACGTGTCACTTGGTGCTTGGTTTATTGGTCTCGAAGTTGAGCATATTGATGATCGCAACATGTGTTGTGGTACCCCACCAGGTATACAGTTCTTCACAAATATATTATCTTTTATTTAAAATTTGAAAGATTAAATAAAAAAACTCACAAATATATTATTATTATTATTTTTATTTAGAATTGCAAAGATTAAATTAAAAAAAAAAAAAAAGGCGGGGGGGGGGGGCTTCCTAAGTATTTTATTTTTGTTTCAGATTGCCAGTGGAAGGCACAGGCAGGTAATGTGTGCATAGCTTCATTTGATTGGAGCTGCAGTGGAATCTGTAAATCAGTGGAGAGAATTAAGGATGTACATGCAAGGTGTGGCGAAGGTACTGCTGCAATTTGGAGCGCTCTCTTCTAAAAGTCATCACCAGAGGATGATTATTTCAGGATCAGCCTTTCTTTGTTTTTCCTTCATCAGGGTCATCGAGATTAGATGAAAATCATTTGAAAGAAGAGCATCAACAGCAGTTTTGATAGTCTAGATACAGAATCAGTGCATACATATCTTACAGATCCAATACAAGCATAGGAGCTTAGTGGACAACATTTCACGTTGGTGGTTGGTTGCTTCAGAGATTTACAATAGATTTGGAACAGGTATTCTTAGTGGACAACATTTCAAGTTGGTATAGGAGCATATTAGGATATATATAGATAGAATTAATTCTTTCACATAAGGGCTGGTTGTATCTTGGGTGTTTGGGCATATAATTTTGAGTGTAAACAAATGTGCTTATATAGGCTCAATTTGCAGCCCCGTTCTCGATCAATAGAAATTACTTGAAAACAAAAGTTCAATGGAAGTAATTGGGTAGCACTGTTTCTTCTTCTGGTAAAAACTTTCAACATTTTTCTGTTAAAACTTGTGGCAATGGGTAGTCAATTGAAGCTCCACTTATAATGTCTATTCTCAACCAGCTGCACCACTCTTCCCACTCATGTTAGACAAATTAGTGAGTCTGCATCAAATTTTAGGAGTCTGTCAGTATTATCATGTTATTCTCATATTTCAGTAAGTGATTTAAGAATGGAATCCAAGATTTCAAGCTCATTTTGAGTCTGCCATGTTAGCATCATTATTTGGCACCTTCTAGCTAGTACTGTCAAGTAAGAGAAGCCTCAACTTTGAAAGCTAGGCAGGGTTCAAAGTGTAGCTCATAAGTCCAATGTGCTTTTTTTTTTTTTTTTTTGCGGGGGGGGGGGGTAAATTGTATTGGTGTTGGACTGTTGGTAGCAAAAGTTTTGAACAAGTCAAATGGGAGCGGATAATGTTGAGAAAAGTCTTCCGGATGATGAGCCACTAATGGAGCTTCAAGACCAAACTACAATGAATTATTATGTAGAGAAGATATTTTGTGGGCTCAAAAAGATAGGATGAAATAGTTGGCCAATTGAGAAGCAGCAATAATTAGTTTTTTTTTGCCGAGATAAGGAGATTCACAAACTCTATTGTGGGATGGGGAATGGACTTTTGATCCAATCTTTTGAACTAGTATGAGATTTATTTTATATATTTATTTACTTTTATGTTCATTAAGGAATTTTATAAAAATAAAAAATTAGTGCATAAAAATAAATAAACATAAAAATGAATATATAAAATATAGCTTCTTTAGAGTGGGGGAGTCTATTATAAGTTGTCTAAAGTGATCTCCATAAGGCTTATTGCAAAATAAATTTTAAAAAATTGATCGTGGATTAGACACTTTTTATGAATGTTATGTTCACTAAAAATCACAATGATCAAACTATTGGTTTTAAATAAAATAGATTAAAAAAAATTGGTGATATTTTGAAGAATAAAAATGTCATAAATTTTCAGTGGTTTTCAGAAACTGACCATTAGATCATTGTAATTTCAGCAAGTAGGAAATTCATAAGGAGAAATTATTCCATGTAGCCGAATGCTGTATAACCAGAATATTTAACCTGAAGCATTCACCACCCTGATGTGTATGATGAGCTGGCACGACATATCAGCAAAAATGGAAGCATTTTCTTTTTCCAATATTACTGTGTGGAGAAGAGAGTGAAAAAAAAATTCAGATCGGAATAAAACCTAATAAGGAAGCTCACCGAATTAAAATTGGATCAACAAAACCCATCTCTATCCATCCTCTCTCTCCTCACTCACTCTCTCTTCTCATTCTCTCAGTCAAATGCTGGTGTCGTTGCACATCCTGTTTCAAGAAGGTTTGAACTTATTTCCGATGCCGGAGCCATCGCCGTGAGACCAAAACCGTGATTACCCTCATAACTGAAGCATCTATTTTCCATTTTAAATACCACCGTAACTTAATTTACGGTCCCCCATGATCCTACCATTCATTCTCACATCAAGCATCTAATAGCCACTAAAACAAGAAAAAGGGACACATATACCGAGGTGAAAAATCACCACTTCCCCCCTTTACCTCCTCTCTCCGCCACCCTCTGTCTAACCCATCAGTCGACCACAGAGAGACCCATCTCCCCTCATGAAACCTTCATCTTCGGTGACCTCGCCAGCGTGTGAAGCCGGACGGCTGATCCGCTGATCCCCTTCTCCTATTTCTCTTCCTCTCTCAATTTGGTTGTGTCTTTTAATCTGGTTGGGTCTCCTCTCTCAACCTCTTTTGTCTAGTGAGCAATAAGGCATTTTGATAATCAAAATTCTTCAAGTATTGATTTTCTACTGCACTACCTAATTGAAATGGCTATATCCATGTATTCTCATGTATCCTCGTTGCACATGTATGGAATGGCTAATTTGTTGCTCATATATTCTCGTTCTATTTTTCTACATCCAGGTATTCTTATGTATTCTCGTTGCACATGTATGGAATGGCTAATTTGTTGATTTTTGCCTCTCAAAATGAGATATTTTGTGTGTCTGACTTCTTCTTATTTATCCTGGTTGAACAACTTTTAATTAAAGTTGATACATGCTACCCAACTTAAAAAAAGGTAGAAAAATGGAACACCAGTACAGACATAATCCTGTTACAAAAATTTCAAGACCACCTATTACAAAGGTGCAACATTTCACAATGGTAACCCATTACAATTCAACCCATTTAAACACAACCAGTTGTTCCAAACTGCAACCCTCACAAATTGAATCTGTTACAAATCTCATACAAAGCTTTAAAATTCAACCCAGCTGGTACAAAAATCCCACAATCACAATGCCAACCCAGTACAATTGAACCCACTTTAAAAAAAAAGAAAATAAAAACACCTTTTGCTTGTGCCACATTGCCAGTAGTTGCCCACATTTTGCTGTTGCCGGAGTTGAAAAAAAAAAGAGAAGATAAAAAACCACATACACAACCAGATTGAGATAGAGAGAAGGAGAAAAAATAAAAAATTACTCCAACTAACTTTTTTTTTTTGCCTTCATCAGAGAAGATAGTCGTCGCCGGACGTCGGTAGCGGATCAGCGTTGGTCGCTGCTTCAATCCAAGATTGGGAAAAAGAAATAAGAGGAGGGAGAGAAAATGGGAGAAGGGGATCAGTGGATCAGCCGTCCGGCTTCGCATGCTGGCGAGGTCGCCGGAGATGGAGGTTTCGTGAGGGGAGATGGGTCTCCGCCTCTGTGGTTGGCTGATGGGCTAAAGAAAAGGTGGGGGAGAGAGAGAGAGGAGGAGGAGAAAAAGGAGTGGAGATCTTCTGTCCCACTTTTTATGTACCACTTCATGACCCCTCTCACAAAAGTCCACCTTGAAAATTCCACTTTTTAATAAATATTTATATTTAAATTTTTAAGGTGGACTTTTGTGAGAGGGGAGGGAAAGTGGTACATAAAAAGTGGGACAGAAGATCTCCAATCGAGAAAAAGGGGAAAGTGGTGACTTTTTACCTCGGTACATGTGCCTCTTTTTTGATTTTTAGTGGTCGTTAGATTTTAAATTTGGGAATGAATGATTGGATCATGAGGGACTGTAAATTAAGTTAAGGACTAGTCCTTAACTGATCAACTCTGTATATATATATATATATATATATATATATATATATATATATATATATTATTGAGTTTCTCAAGGTTGTAGGATCATTGTTCCCAAGACAATTTAATTTACTCACATATTAAAATGCGAGGAGGTGTTTTTTTTTTTTTTTTTTTTTTTTCAATATATTTCGATCACTCTTCACTAGTTGCAGGAGCGGAGCCAGGAATTTGTATTGGGGGGTGCCAACATTAAAAACAAAAATTTATGTTGTCCCAAGTTATATAACCCTATAGGGCTGAATAGGGTTTTGGCAAACTTTAAACAAATATTACCAAATAAAAATTATGATCCAATTAATTCAGTGGAAGCACAAATAAATAAAGCTTAATTGGAAATGTGTGAGAGAGAGAGAAATCAAACACATCGATTTTAACGTGGTTCGAACTCCTCTTACTCCATGCCTCAAGAGCTCCGCTCGAGGGTTCAATCCACTATCGCAATAGCACTCCTTCAAGGTGGAGAAAGCTTTACAGCCAATTTCACTTTCAGTGGAGATGAACCAATGCTCACCAAGAGCACTTAATCTTATTTTCGGTGAAGATTAAACCAATGCTACCAAGCACTCAATCTCACTTTCGGTGGAGATTAAACCAAGAGACTATCGCACTTCAACTTAAGCTTGAATTTGACCAACAAACTCCAAGCTTCACAAGGGTTATACCCCAACCCTTAGCTCACAAGAAATACAAGATTTGTGTTTGATACAATGAATGCTTCAATAAGCTGATTTGCACAAGTACAAGTTCAAACTAATAGCTTCTCAAATGATTAATAAAGATAGCTCAAGAGATTTTCACAAGGAAGCTTTGAATAATGAATGCTCACAATGAATGCTCTTAACTATGATGGATTAATAGCAATAAATGAGAGCAATACCTCTATTTATAATGCATTTGGTCTCAGAATACCGTTGTAAGCTTTTTAGATCTGATTGGTTAAGAGGAGAAGCAGAGAGCAATTAATGCTCAGCTTACTTAAAGAGGAATTAGCCATTTTTCTTTTCCAGAAGAGTTAGTCGATTAGACCAAGGGAGTTAGTCGATTACTAACTAAAAATTCAAAGTATTTAAGTTTTCCGGGCACGATTAGTTGATTGGACCAACATAGTTAGTTGACTAGTTTTATAAAAACTATTTATGAAAATTTTTCGGGTTCAATTAGTCGACTGGAAAGACAAAGTTAGTCAACTATCTTAACTGGTTCACAAAACATGGCTACTGACTTGCAATTAGTTGACTGGAACAGAAGATTTAGTCAACTAGTTGGCAAGTTAGTCGACTGGTTTATATGTTAGTCGACTAGATTTAGAATTCTCAAAATCTTGGCTACTGGATCATAGTTAATCGACTAGACTAACTGGGTTAGTCGACTAGATATGTTCTTAAGCCATTTTTATAAGTTTCTTAAATCTAAATAAACTTCCAACATGTAAACTAGTTAACTAAGTATTCAAAGAATTTTTGACTTATTTTTAAAAAAACATGTTACAAGATTCCAAAGATATGTATGCCAATGCAATATGAGTAAAATATTTTGTCTTTGAGCTATGTAAGATTAAACAATTTGAGATACCTTACATATAGTTCCTAATACAACTTGGCTTTAAATTGATCTTCATGAGCTTGACTTCAAGTTGTTTTTCATGATCTTCATGAGCTTTTGATTGAACACTTGCACATTGAGTTGCTTGGGATATGTTGATGAGCTCTAACAAGATATGTCTTTGATTCTAAGGAGACACAATATTTAACTATATGTTAGTGATTAAAGTAATGTTTGTTTATCATCAAAATGTGGTCAACAGAATTGACCTTAGGGCTAACAATCTCCCCCTTTTTGATGATGACAAACCATTACTTTGAAGCATATATGAAAGAGCATAAGCTCCCCCTCAATTTAATACAACAAGCTATGGTTAATCAACTTATACAATAAGCAATAAGAATATCATTGATAATCACAAGATACAATGCAATATCAAGATCAAAGTATTTCTCCCCCTTTGTTGTCACAAAAAGAGAAAAAAAGAACTTATCAAGCATAATTACAATTCCATTGGTCTAATCATACCAAGTTCACACCAAATTGTTTATAAATGATCATCTTGGAGAGGTTTCATAAAGATGTCCGCCAATTGGTGGTCCGTTCTTACAAGACATCTCCCCTTTGCACATGGTCACGAATGAAATGGTGCCTAATTTCAATGTGTTTTGTGCATGAGTGTAAGCATGAATTTTTAGAAATATTAATTTCACTAGTGTTGTCACAACGAATAGGTATGTGATTGAATGTAATCCTATAGTCTTCAAGTTGTTGTTTCATATAAAGAACTTGAGCACAACAACTTCCAGCGGCAATATATTCCGCTTCAGTGGTTGAAATAACAAGTGAAGCTTGTTTCTTGCTAAACCAAAAGACAAACAAGTGGCCTAGAAAATGACAAGTGCCACTAGTGCTCTTCCTATCGGTTTTACAACTGGCAAAATCAACATCCGAATAGCTTACTAATTTAAATGGTGCATGCTTAGGAAACAATTAACCCAAATCATGAGTTCCAACAAGATATTTGAATATGCGTTTAATGGCTTGCAAGTGGGAATCCATAGGATTGACTTGAAATCTAGCACATAAGCATACACTAAACATGATATCTAGTCTACTAACGGTTAAATAAAGAAGACTACCAATCATACATCGATATAGCTTTTGGTCAACATTCTTACCATTTTCATCAATGTCAAGTTTGGTCGAAGGACTCATGACATATCAGCAAGTTGGAAATTCATAAGGAGAAATTATTCCATGTAGCCTAATGCTCTATAACCAGAATATTTAACCTGAAGCATTCACCACCCTGATGTGTATGATGACGCACGACATATAAGCAAAAATGGAAGCTCACCAAATTCAGATCGGAATAAAACCTAATAAGGAAGCTCACCGAATTAAAATTGGATCAACAAAACCCATCTCCATCCATCCTCTCTCTCCTCATTCACTCTCTCTTCTCATTCTCTCAGTCAAATGCTGGTGCCGTCGCACATCCTGTTTCAAGAAGGTTTGAACTTATTTCCGACGTCGGAGCCATCACCGTGAGACCAAAATCGTGATTACCCTCATAACTGAAGCATCTATTTTCCATTTTAAATACCACCGTAACTTAATTTACGGTCCCCCATGATCCCACCACTCATTCTCACATCAAGCATCTAATAGCCACTAAAAATAAGAAAAAGGGACACATATACCGAGGTGAAAAATCACCACTTCCCTCATTTTCCTCCTCTCTCCCCCACCCTCTGTCTAAACCCATTAGTCAACCACGGAGAGACCCCCCTCACGAAACCTTCATCTCCGGCGACCTCGCCAGCGTGCGAAGCCGGACAGCTGATCCGCTGATTCCCTTCTCCTATTTCTCTTCCTCTCTCAATTTGGTTGTGTCTCTTAATCTGGTTGTGTCTCCTCTCTCAACCTCTTTTGTCTAGTGAGCAGTAAGGCAGTTTGATAATCAAAATTCTTCAAGGATTGATTTTCTATTGCACTACCATGTTGAAATGGTATATCCATGTATTCTCATGTATCCTCGTTGCACATGTATGGAATGGCTAATTTGTTGCTCATATATTCTCGTTTGATTTTTCTACATCCATGTATTCTCATGTATTCTCGTTGCACATGTATGGAATGGCTAATTTGTTGTTTTTTGCCTCTCAAAATGAGATATTTTGTGTGTCTGACTTATTCTTATTTATCCTGGTTGAACAAATTTTAATTAAAGTTGATACATGCTACCCAACTTTAAAAAAGGTAGAAAAATGGAACACCAGTACAGACATAATCCTGTTACCAAAATTTCAAGACCACTTATTACAAAGGTGCAACATTTCACAATGGTAACCCATTACAATTCAACCCATTTAAATACAACCAGTTGTTCCAAACTGCAACCCTCACAAATTGAATCTGTTACAAATCTCTTACAAAGCTTTAAAATTCAACCCAGCCGGTACAAAAATCCCACAATCACAATGCCAACCCACTACAATTGAACCCACTTATAAAAAAGAAAATAAAAACACATTTTGTTTGTGCCACATTGCCAATAGTTGCCCACATTTCGCTGTTGCCGGAGTTGAAAAAAAAAAAGAGAAGATAAAAAACCACATACATAACCAGATAGAGAGAGAGAAGGAGAAAAAAATAAAAAATTGCTCCAACTAACTTTTTTTTTTGCCTTCGTCGGAGAAGCCAACTGTCGCCGGACGTCGGTGGCGGATCAGCCTTGGTCGCTGCTTCAATCTAGGAGTGGGAAAGAGAAATAAGAGGAGGGGAGAGAAAGGGGAGAAGGGGATCGGTGGATCAGCTGTTCGGCTTCGCACTTTGGCGAGGTCACCGGAGATGGAGGTTTCGTGAGGGGAGATGGGTCTCCGCCCATGTGGTCGGCTGATGGGCTAGAGAGGGTGGGGGAGAGAGAGAGAGAGGAAGATGAGAAAAAGGGGGGGGCTGATGTGAGGAGGTGCTTTTTTTATTTTCTTTCAATATATTTCAATCACTCTTCACTAGTTACAGGAGCGGAGCCAGGATTTTGTATTGGGGGTGCCAACATTAAAAACAAAAATTTGTGTTGTCCCAAGTTATATAACCTGTGATAACCCAAATTTTTAAAAGGCTTATTTTTAAAATTTTATATAAACTTTGGGGTGTTTAGTAAATTAGGAAATTTAATTTTTAAACTTTTGTAAAAATTGCAAACAAGCCCTTTCTTTATTTCTTCTTTTAAAACTGTGAACAGCCACTCCCTTTCCCCATTTCTTCATTCTGAGCTTGAGAGTTAGAGAGAGACCCGAGAGAGAGCTGTGAGAGGGGAGGGCTGAGAGAGAGAGAAATCGTGAGAGGGGGAGGAGCTGGCACCATCCTCACCGGATTTTTTACTGGAGTATAGCTTGAAAATCGTCGGACCTCTAATTCTCGCCATCTAAAGGTAAGCTCAAGCTCGCATATTGTTCCTTCCCTTTTTCCCTTTTCTTTTCCTTATCTTTTTCTTCCTCTTCTTTTGGGATAACTTCTGATTAGAAGAGCTTTGAGATGGTTTCATCTTGCATGTGGATTTAAATGGGTTGTTTATGGGTTTTAAACCTTGATCTTTTAAAATCATGGTGAGTTTTCATCAAAACTGATTTCGAACTGTAGATTTCATGTTTCAGACTTGCAAACATATAGATCCATGGCTGTGATAAATTGTTGGGGTGGATTTTAACATGCAAACCAGGTTTGGAGAGTTTTATGTGAAAAATTGGGCATGCATGGGTTTGATTTTGAGCTTTCCTTGGGTCGTGCATGTTGAATTTTTGCACTTTGAATTTTATTTTGAAACTGGTGATCAGATTAAGGTTTCTTTAAGCTTTCGTGTAGTGATTCAACCGTGGAGATGATTTAATTTTGAGTTTATAAGGGCTGTACTGAGGAGGTCGTGAGCAGCAGCCATGGCTGCTCGAGTTAAGCTTGGGGTTTGGGTTTTGTAATTTTAAATTTTGGATATGTGAATTTCAAACTGATTTAGAGTTTTATAAATGATGGTTCAAAGTTAAACTAAGCTAATAGTGGCTAGAGTTGTGATTATGAAGGATTTTAAACTCCTAAACTCTGTTTTCGGGTTTTTAAAACCTTAATCCTCCTTTTCATGGTAAATTTCATGAACGTATGTATTTAAATGATAATTTTCATGTTTTTGAATCTGAGTTTACACTTGTGAAAGCGTTTGGTGAAACTTATGGGTTTTAAAATGGCTTTTCAGGCATGTATACAAACAGTTTTGAGTCCCTTGGGATTTGATTTTTAAAAATTATGGTAAATCTTTGTTAAAGCTCCTCTCCTTTTAATTCTGATGGCTGCATTGTTGTTTAATCCCAATTTATTTCAAGAGACTTGATATATTAGTGAGGTTCAGTAGCTGCTTATGAGTTATGTAAAATACATGAGCTTTATTTTTGGGTTTGAGCATGTTCTTGGTGGGTTTGTATACAATGTGCTTTGATTTGAGATTTGGTTGGTAATCTTGGGTGTTTTGTGAGTTTTGTGAGTTGTGTATAGTATTCTGAAAAAAGGGTTGATGAAGTTTTGAAAAATGCTTGTGGTTTTAAGAGGTGCTTGGGTTTGTACTTTGGGTTTCAAACTTTGATTTTAATAAATCTTGGAGGATTTCTCTCAAATTTGATTTTAAATGGTGTAATTCATGTATTTAAACTTGCTTGTGGGTGGATTTAAGTTGTGAAATTGTGTATTGGTGATTTGGAGGTGTTTTGGGGGTTAAAAATGGAGGCTTTTGGCTACTGTAGCTCGGGAGTGTACAACAGAGGAGACCATTACCGATAATGGTCTATGCCATTATCGGTAATGGAGATGAGATGTACAAATCCAAGGTTAATTTAATGCATTTTTCTCTTAAAACTTGTTTTGCTCATAACTTTCACATCCGGTATCCATTTTTGACGATCTTTATATGCACGAAAAACTTATGAAGTTTGTTGTCCCAAATATATAACCCTAGAGGGGGGTGTATCGGGTTATTGGCAAACTTTTGCAAATAATTACCAATTAAAATTAGGTTCAATTAATTTCAATAAAAACGAATATATATGAGCAATTAATTGAAAGGAGGAAGGGAGAGTGAAATCAAACTCAGTGATTTAACGAGGTTCGGACTTCGCCTACTCCTCGCTTTAAGCACCCAACTCAAGGAATCCCACAATCTACTAAGGATTAACTCCTTGAAGGTGGAGAAACCTTTACACAGTCTTCTTTATCCCAGATGGAAGACTCTTACCTTAGCTCACAAAGAACTACAACAATGGCTCACAAAGAACCCTCAAGTGTGCTCACAAAGAATACCCCAAGTGCTCACAAAGAACACCTCTTCAAGCCTCACAAAAAGCACTTGGTCAATACAATCTCACTAAGTTTGGTTGTGTAGAATAAATGCTTCACAAAGCTGATTTACACAATAATAAAGCACAACTAATAGCTTCTCAGATTGATTAACAAGTATAGCTCAAGAGTTTGGTAGAGAATGCTTTTAACAATGAATGATAATAACTAAGGTTGGATTGATATTCATAAATGAGAGACAAACCTCTTTATATATGCAATATGGTCTGAAATGGTCGTTTGAACCAAGCTTGAATGCCATTAGAGGAGAGGAGAGGAGAAGAGCAGGCCTCATTTAATGCTCAAAATGCCTAAAATAGAAAGAGTCGTTTTGTATTTCCAGGTGCTTTAGTCGACTAAGCAAGAGTGATTAGTCGACTAATCAGTTAAAATTCAAAGTGATTTTTGTTCCTGGGCACGGTTAGTCGACTAGGTCATTTGGGTTAGTCAACTAGACTAGTTAAAAACAGTTTGTAAAAATTTCCGGGCACGGTTAGTCGACTAGGCAAGGGTGTTTAGTCGACTAGCTCTTCTGCATTTCCAAACATGGCTAATGGGGTGTCTTTAGTCGACTAGACACAAGTGCTTAGTCGACTAATCAACCCATTAGTCGACTACTCTAGGTGATTAGTCGACTAGACATACAATGTCCAAAATTCTAGCTTCTGGACTATGATTAGTCGACTAATCAATAATGCTTAGTCGACTAGGCATACTCTTAAGCTAAAAACTTGAAATTCTTAAGTCTATTTCAACTCAAATCATCTAAGGTAGTTAACTTGAGCATTCAAAAGTATTTTTGCAAGTTTTCGAAGTTAATGAATGCCAATGCAACATGAGAAAACCTTTTGGCTTGAGCTATGCAAATTTAATCAAATGAGTTGCCTTACAAAAGGGTCCTAAACATCTTGTCTTCAAAGGTCTTCAAGGAATGACTTCAAGATGTCCTCCACAAGCTTCATGATTTAATGACTTTGCATATTTGCATAATTTGGAAGCTTTGAACGTGTTGATGTGCTCCAACAAGATATGGCTTTGATTATATGGATACAAAAACACTTAACCATTTATTAGTAACTAAAGTAATGTTTGTTGATCATCAAAATGTGGTCAATGCAATTGACCTTAAGGCTAACAAAGTCTAGTTTATGAATTTGAAGGTTTTTGGGTCAAAATATTTTTGGAGAGAGAGAAATTATGAAATACCAGATTTGCCCCTCGTGTGTGCACTTTGTCTTCTTTGGCCTATATCCTCAAATTCGCTTTGCTTTTGGTCATGGAATTCAACGTGCGGCATCTTAACACAATTGGGGATATGTTTTATAAGTTTTAAAGTCTTGGGTTTGGTGTTTTGGGGTTTTAAACCCTTAGAATCGCGAGTAAGCAGTTTTTAGAGTCGTATTGCTTTATTTTTGAAACTATGGTTACTTGCGCTTTCTTTTGATCTTCCTTGCCCGCGTTATTGTTTGTTTCTCAGTTTTGGTTGATTCTTTTGGAGGACCACTTGCATTGGGTGCATCAAGCATCGCATTGGGAGGCTCGTGGAGCCACAAGGGTTGGAAAACACAATTGCATTGAGGTAGGGATAAGTGGCCTTTTATCATTGATAATGATATATCTGTTTTACAATGGTTATAAGAACACTGTGTATTTCTAAACACTTGTGGAAAACATGATTTATAAATGGTTGTGAACCTTGACCCTTGTCTTCTAACTGTTATGAGAATGATATGAGTTACGAACCCTGATTTATAATGATATAGTTTATGAATGTTTGAGAACCTTGTTTTATATTTGAACTGTCAGCTACATACATGAAATACACTTGTTTATGAACTGTAAAATTTGTGTGGCATGTTTATAAAATACAAGAAACGTTTTCCATAGAAATGCTTTTCAAATGGTGTACTGTTTATGAATATGGGAATGGATTCTTTCTACTAAATACTTTATAAATAAGGCTGATTGGGCTATAGACTAAACTGTTTTATGAAATGATGTGCCATGCTGGTATTCAAATATGCCCTGCCTTTCAAACAGTTTATGGACAGAGAAAAATGGTTTGTTTTACTTGTGAGCCATTCCCAACTCCATTTTGAAAGACCATGATTTTGGAAATCTGTTTATATAACTGTTTTGAGTCGAGGCTCTGGAAATGTTTATATTTAAAAGGGAATGCCTGCTTATGGGTTCCGGTTCACTGTATTTTGGATACCATGCGTGTTCGAGGTTTAGGCTTGAGCTTGCTCCCCTAATTTCGTCACGATGGACCCAGGTTCTTGAGATACTACCACGCGAGGATGTTGGTGGCAGTGTGACTACGGTCCCGGCCTCATCTCGGTGGACATGGCATGATGATTAGTTATATCTTTCAGGACATGCATTATTATATATATACATGATTGTGGACTGAATTGTATCATTGGAGGTTTGGGGGCCATGGCCCCTTTCGATTATATTTTGGGTGCGACAGTGACTATGGTTCCCGGCCTGGTTTAGAGGTAGCCCGGTTGAGCTACAGGTTTGTTAGCCTAGAATCAACAGCCCTATAATATAATTCAGTCCAAGATTGGATATTCTATGGACCCTGCGGGGAGACGTATATACCAATCAGGCCGAACTCCATACCGATGGGTATACTATTGACCTGTGCGTGATTGAGCATTCTCTATATATATACTTTGGGCCCCGCGAGGTGACGTATAGTGCCATGCTATGGATTAGGACGTTATTTGGCTATTGTTCACATGCGACGGGATATTCCGCATGCGAGGCATACGCCTGTAAACCCGCCACATTCGAGCCCCCATCTCCATTTGAATGCTCTTTTTTTTTTTTATTTGGGATTGGATTCACTTATCATCATGGATTAGTAGATAATTATCCTTCTCGATTTTATCCTTATCTTTTATCTACTTATTTATCCTTCTCTTTTATCCACTCAAGATCATCCAATCCTAATTATCCTTCTCTATTGTGGGAGTCCACTTAGATTGAGTTTTTGAAAAAGGAATGAATTTTAATAAAACAAGGAGTCGCCATGTTATTTTTAGGGAATAAGGAAACCACAAAAAAGAGTTTTATTTAAAATAAAATAATGACCCAATTTTTGGAAAAGCATGGTCTTCGAATCAAAGTTTGGATTCGGGGGCTAAGTTATGAGATAGGAAGGTTCCAAGACTCATCTTGTAGGCACCCATCTCACCCTAATTAAAGGTCTCTTAATTATTTTTGGGCTTTATCAAAATCTTATAAAAACAACCTATCATATCTAATCAACCAAGAAAAATAGGAATAATATTACATATATAATACTAGATAATAATAAAAGATATCACAATCCTAAAGACCTTAGGAGACAAAAGTCAACTTAAGATTGGACTTGGACCCTATTGGTGGCCTACGTACCTTGTCAGTTGCCTGACAAGAATCAATGTCCACATAGTTCGATCACCCTAGGACTCTCCTATTGTAATGAACTACATCATTTAAAAGTGTTCGACTTTATCTAAGATACTATCTTCGAGAGTTTTTATCCATTCAAAATTACTTTTCAAAATTATTTGATAATTAAAAGATTTCCAATGCATTTAGAATTTTTTTTAAAAGATAGAACTTATCTTCTAGAAGTAAACCTCAATTTAAACTTCCTTTTTCAAAATCATTATCCATGGAATTTCATTCCAAAAATCATTTCTTTTTCAAAGAAATTGTTTTCAGTATAAACTCTTTTAAAAGATTCCTATTTCATGAAATAACTATTTATTTAGGAGTCTATTTCTAGAAAAATTCTAAAAGTGATTTTGAAAGAATTCAAATTGGAATGAAATTTCATCTATCATAAAAAAGTGTTTCGATCTAATTCAAACTCTCGAAGTTAGAGTCCTAAATAAGATAAAATCCTTTCGACTATGTGGTTCATTACAATAGAAGAGTCCTAAGTAATCGAACTACGTGGACTTTGATTCTTATCAAGAGATTGGTAAGGTACGTAGGCAGTCAATAGGGCCCAAGTCCAATTTTAGGATGACTCTGTGTCTCCTAAGGTCTTTAGGATTTTGATTCCTTTTTATTATTATTATCTATTATCTAGTATTATCTACACTACTTTCTTGGTTGATTAGATATGATAGGATTGTCATGATAAGATTTTGATAAAGCCCAAAATTAATTAGGAGACCTTTAATTAGGGTGAGGTGGGTGCCTACAAGGAGTTCCTTGGAATCGTCCCACTTCAAAACCTAGCCCCCGAATCCAACTTTGATTCGAAGACCATGCTTTTCCAAAATATGGGGTCATTGTTTTATTGAAAATAAAACTCTTTTTGATGGTTTCCTTGTTCCTTAAAAATAAGGTGGCGACTCCAAGTTTTTCTTAAACTTTTATCCTTTTTCAAAAACCCAATATTGAGTGGATAATAGAGAAGTATAAATGTGGATAATAGAGAAAGATAAATCGAGACAGATAAAGATCATCCACAATCCACAATCCACAATGATTTAAGTGAACGGCCTCCAAAACCCCTTAGGTCACTGGTTCACACCTATCGATAGAACCCCTTCTCAGCCAAACCACCTACAGACCAGAGGGCAACCTCTATCGATAGAGGTGGCTATAGATAGACAACATGAGAAAATGCCCAGTAAGGAGCAGTTTCAAACACTTTTTCCCAAAACTCTCCAAATCTTCACAAATACAAAATCTAACCATTCAAACTTCAAATCTGACCCAAATAAGCTTAAACAACTATAAACTCACAGAAAAATCGAAGATCCAACGACACGATCGTGAGATCCACGAAGTTTTAGGCATAAAACCCACATAAACTCAAAACAAAGCATAACATCAAAACCACTCCAAATCTCTCAACAAAACTTTCAAACTCAACAAATCTATACATATCTAACTCCCAAAACAAGCTACAGCCAACAAAATCTCAAAAGATCCAACCTTTCAACTCAAAACCCATAAAACTCATTTTTACTATAAACCAAACAACCCAACAAACCTTAAAAACCACATCCACACATCATGCAAACATCCACAGGCTTTTCCCCAAACATCACACACCAAAACTCCACAAAACCCAACTCCAAAACCCACCAAACGGTATACAAAAGAAAAGCAAAAGAAGAAGAAGAAAAGAAATGAACGAAAGAAAATCAAGTCTTACCTCCACTAGCAACGACGACCCTCCGACAAACTCCACGGCGACGTCCTCTCTCTCACATCTCTTCCTCCTTCCCTTGCTCTCTCTCAGTCTCTCCCTCTCTTATTACAGCTGAAAATGAATAAGAATGGGGGTGGGTTGGGTTTATGTAGGAAATTGCATAGTTGTAATTTTTGAATTTTTTTTTCAAATACCAATAAATAATAATTTCAATCCACGTCATCCTCTAAAAATAAATAAAATAATAATTTAAAAATCCGGATTATCACAAAATTCAAATAAAATAAATGTTTGGTAAGCTGAGTTTGCATCTATTCGTTGGGCAAAAGTAGTTCCATCATCAATGATGTTAAGTAGAACTTCACATGTTGAACTGAACATCTTTATCAAGCTAGAAACTGATTTCAAATGAGAACTTCAATGAGTATCCCCTACTCGTTATAAAGTGCAAATTTGATTGAGTCCCTTACCAGTTTCTAGCTCATTAATGGCCATCAAATATGCAATTTGAGCAGCTTGAGCAACTTTCAATTCTTTGTTACGCTTGCATGAAGCTCCAACAATGTTGACGATAAAAGACAATTTATTAAAAAATTGATGAATGATGATAACTTCTCTTGATGCAAAAACTAGTGCCAACTGCAAGCGATGTGCTAAACAATGGACATAGTAAGCATATGGGCAATCATATGATATTAAAGCTTGCAATCCATTCCACCCACCCCGCATATTACTTGCATCGTCGTATCCTTGGCCTCGAATATTTTGAACATTTAAATTATGATGGGACAATACAAAATATATCTTATTTTTTAGGGTCAAAGTCGCAGTGTCAGGACATAAACAAGCCCAAGAAAGCGCTCTCTTACTATACCATCTTTATCAACTAATCGAAAAACTATAGACATTTGCTCTATTTTTTACTCATCACAAGCTTTATCAACAATTATACAAAATTTTGCATCACCAACTTCCTCACGAATTGCCCTTTTCACTGTAGTTGAAAGAACATACAGGATTTCTTTTGGGATCATTGGTGATGTGTAAGAGGCATTTCTTGGAGCTTTATCTAACTCAACTTTCGCAACATCTTATAAGAACTCAATATACCTATCATTTCAAGAAAATTTTCAAGATTTTTTTAGCCTTGCTTTCATTGCGACCTCTAAAAGCACAACCTTGAAATGTAAGCCGTCGGACTGAATCAATTGAGGTTTTAAGTCGCAGCCGATTGTTTGCAATTTGAACGGAAGTGACTTTATCAATTACTCTTTCTATGTGTTGATATTGATCCATTAAATCATCACATGATTTTTCGGCAACTTTATGATGAGAGTTAGGATCTTTCTCAATATGATTCAGGAAAGCACAATTCTTTCCATCCTTAACTTTCCTCCAATTTCGAAATCCATCAACTATAAATGCAGACCCGAGCTTATTAAAGAGATAGCATGGTAAGCAAAAAGCTGTATCTTTCTCGAAAGAATATTCTAACCACGAAGGAAATAACTTATACCAAAAAGGAAGAAAACTATGAGGATGACTTTCTGGTTCAGATATTTTATACTTTGGAAGTATGGGTTGATATGGACGGGCTTTAATGTATGCTCGTCGAATTTCATCTCGTTGATTAACAGTATAATTAATCCCATATTTGTGGACGCTTTCCTGGATCGCGCTTTGAGATTTTGTAGGACAATTTTCAAAAATTGGTACATCAATGTTAGAAGTTGGCAATGATGCTCTAGCTTCTAAGTCTTGATAATTTTTTCTTTTAAAAATGCTTCAATTGTAGATGACTTCCCCATCTATATATCGATAAAAAAATATAGATTTAGATCAAACAATTCTAGTTCACACACAAACATAAACTAATATTATTTGAATATTATGTCTAGGACCTTAGTTTCTCTTAAACTAACCTACAACCCCACAAATAGGATTTTCAATTGGCTCATCCCAAACCTCCTATCTCCACTATTGCAATACAAATATACCAAATAAAGAAAAAAAATACTAATTAAACAAACAATAAGATAATTGGCAGAGGTTATTTTTTCTCTCTCTTGGGCATTCTATATTCCCATTTTTTAGCCATATTATTTTTTTCATATTTACTTGGAAACTAATCAAAGTGATTCCAAAAGTAAATATTAAAGGCAACATACAAATTTAAAGCCAAAGACAACATATGAATATACAATTTCTTTCCTATTTTTAGAGAAAAAAATTTAGAGAAAAATTACCTCATAAACATATTCTATATTTTGCTGCTCTTGTAGTTTTGCATCCTCGTTAAATCTAATCCAGTGTGGTAGTGTGTGTCTACGGAGCTTTCAAACCTCCAAAAAAATTTCCTTTATCAAAACCAGAGATAGAACCGTAGAAGTGTAGTACTAAAAAGAGAAAAAAATGGATACATAAACAAGGGTGGAGCTGAAGCTTATTGGAGGAGAAAGAGACATTCCATAAAAAAACTAGAAATGAGAAAGAGTTATTTATCAAAAAGTAAAAAAAAAAAAAAAAAAAGAATTTTTTAAGAAGTGAAATGTACTTTATCATTTTGGTTGATATATTGCAGTTGGGATTTGGGAAGAAAAGTAGGACTTTGTCAGATAGCAGGTGGCTGGTGGCGGCAGGATTAGATTTTTGGAGTATTTCTTAAGGCAGTGTGGGTAGTAGGTGCTAAGGCAGTGGATACTAATAGGAGTGCCATTGGAACATTGGGGGGTTCCAATATCAAAATCACATACATTATTACATATGTTAATATGTACAGCATATATATATGTACATCATATATATGTAAGATTTTTGGAGTATGCCATGGCACCCCTTCAGTAAGCTTTAGCTTCGCCCCTGACTAGTTGTTCACCGGTGGGAGAAAGTTTGACCACCCAGAAGTCATGCAATTGACGACAACGAAGATAGTTTTGGGTTTACGACGGCAACAAACAAGAGTTTGGGACAAACTATGAGATTATTTTTATTGAAGCCCAAAAAAAAGAGAGAAAAAGATGAAACTTTGGATGAATGTTACCTTTGTCACCTTCTATAGCTTTCCACCTCGAGGAATTGAAGCTAGAG
Organism: Hamamelis virginiana; assembly: GCA_017140935.1. NCBI lineage: Eukaryota > Viridiplantae > Streptophyta > Magnoliopsida > Saxifragales > Hamamelidaceae > Hamamelis > Hamamelis virginiana. The sequence goes on from JAESVK010000817.1 coordinate 361,630, forward strand.
AATTTTAGCTAAAATTTTTTACTTCTCTCGTCGGTAATTAAATGGAAGGTTGGGGAAAACCGATAATGGTGTTAGCTGCAATTGAATGTCTTGATTGATAACCCTTAAACCAAAATGTGGGTTTTTTTTTTTTTTTTTTTTTTTTTTTTTGTCATTTAAAATTTAGCTAAAAATCATGTGTCAGTTTTTTATTAGTCTAGCATACCACATCATGGTGTCACGTTGTGTTCCGGTTATATGGAATAATTTCTCCATAAAAAGTGTATCTAATCCAATAGTTGATTTTTCAAAATTTATATATTTTTCAATTAGTCTTACATAGGTTACCTAATGCAATTTTGTGTCGAGTGCACCCCATCATAGATTTCCCGTTCTTTAGAGTTGCTTTAGTTACATGAAACAGGATAAAGAAAAGCTATCTCTTCATAAAATCTTTTTAATGTCAAAAGTCCTAATTAAAATATTTTTAATGTAAGAGGTCCTCATCTTTTTAAGATTTTCTATTTAATGATAAATTTACCCTTGTTTTACCTTTTCTCTCTCCACCCATAAAACACTTTATAATATATTCTCTCTCTCCTCTCTCATACTTCATTTATTTCATTCCTAAAATATCACTCCTCTCTATCTTTTCTCTTTTGTGTGAAGAGAAAATCTCTCTCTCACGAATTATTGATTTGTTTCCAAAAATCTATCTAACTTCTCTCTCATCTCTATCTTCTCCCTTTTTTTATTTTACAATAATTGAAGTGCTCCGTCATCGAATCTCAACAACACCGGAGAAGTTTCCCAAAGGCATGACATTGTCTGTCTCTTCCTCCATAAGGAATCTGTAACCCAAATTAAGGCTACCCTCTATTCATTTGCTACCAATATTGAGCATGGGCTCAAGAGATATTTTTTATATTTCATGAATCTTCTTTGTTGAGAATGGGTTATACGTCAATCCTTGAGAGGTAGTGATTAAGTGGTTAGTCTATTACTATCTTGAATAAGAGATTCTTGTACTATTGAGGATTGTAAAAGGTTTATCTTCCTTGAAAAAAACCCTTTATAATGGTTTTAAAAATCCTTGAGTGGGAGCTCAAGATGTGGACGTAAGAAAGGGATCGAACAATGTAAAAATTATTGCATTTTACTTTTCTTCCTCATTCTCTTTATTTACCACTGCTTACTTGTTTGTGAAGGTATACCATGATCAAGCGCAGCGGAAGGTGCGATACAAAAAGTTTCCATGGCATTCATCCCAAGGATGAACTCAAACGATGAATCGAATCAAAACTATTAAACAAAACATTAAATAGATGCTTACTTGATGTTCCTTGATGAAGCAATCCTCCAATCCTTAAGCTCGAAAGTATATGGTAGCCTCCAATGAAAGTCCACACGAACGCAAGACTTCGCAACCTTCTTGGAACTCCACAACACCTTGTGATGATCCAAGCTTAGAGAGGGAGAGAGGGAAAAATGGCTAGGGAGAGAGTGAACACTCTAGGTCACGGCCAAGGGGTGTTTTCTCTCTAGGTTTAGCCTCCTCTAAATGATGACAGGGTTCTTAGTGCTAGCTTGACTCATCACCATGTATTTATAAATAATATTTCCTATAATTATAAATTGACCCCTCTATTATTAACAATTAATAATTAGGGCCAAAGCTTATAATAAATAGGAGATTCCCCTCTCTTAGATTGTGAAACTCACTTATGTCCTTATGTGTGTGACCCATTGGGTTCATCCCAACCTAGTAGTGGCAGGGGACATCGCATGTCTCCCAAAATAGAAACTTTATATTTTTGGTTCGATTGGAACAATTCCAATTTTTCCCTTAATGATAACTTTTATCATTAGGCATTCACTAGTCATGAGTGACATCTAGCAACATATCATGACGTACCCTAGGTATGGGTGAATATACATATGTGTAAATGAACCCTTCGTGTTATATATAATCCTTCACCAAACAATGTCATGATTAAGTCCATCGGGTATGGATTCATGTCCAACCCTAACTTAATCCTGTGTTACTGATTCACCAAAATATAATCTCAATTAGGTAAACCTATGAAAACTATTTTCATGGTTTCCTACTGCTTTGGCCAAGGATTTTTGATTGCACCATAATATTGCATACTTTTATTGCATTATTCTCATCATTTTGTACATACTTGAGCCATTTATACTTGTAAATAGTTGTTTTTTATGTTTTGCCTTGTTTTTGTGCCTTACAGGTTGAATGCGCTAAAATGGATGCCTTTTGCATGCAAAGTGAGAGCTTCGAGTCAAGCCTTGGAAGTCTTCAATGGTCATGGGACTTATATAACATACTTCTAAGTGTATCTAGATGCCACATATCAAATTTCAAAGCTAAATGCCATGTGGTTTGAGAGATATGGGCAAATGAAGTCATGATGAAGTGCAAAAAGCGACCAATCTGGACATTTTAGAAAAACTGTCTCTCCAAATTGAATTAGATAATGATACCACCATGGTTGGAGAGAAGACTTCTCAAGCTTCTCGTGCATATAAAGAACGTCCAAATCCGACTCCGGACGAGAGAGATATGACCATATAAAGTCAGAGGCATTCGCAAGGCATTTTCAGAGAATCTGCACATTTGGGACCGGTCCCAAATAAGTGGTACCGGTCCCAACCCCAAAAAATCAGTTTTTAAGCCCTAGAAACATTTGGTACCGGTACCAAAACTCGTGGTACGAGTACCAAGGTCCGAAATCTTCATTTTCAGCTTGTAACATGTCTTTTTGATGAGGGCAATGTGGGGACTTCAAGGGCACGAATTGGGGGGCCTATTTAAAGGCATTTTGCAGCTGGTTTGGGGTTCTTCTCCATTGTTCTCTTAGGTTTAGGTTAGGATTTTAGTTTTTCTTCATTTCTTAACTTAGGATTAGCTTAGTTTAGTGTTAGTTTTGCATTTCCTTTGTTCATTTCACTTGTAAGCTTTAGTTTAGGTTATTTAATCTTTCATTTGATTGTTAAACTTTGTATTTTCATTCTTAAGTAATATAAATAGCTTTCATTTCAAGTTTCTTGCATTTACTTTGATTGTTATTGCATTTATGCCTTTCTAGGTTCTCAAGGTTGGATTCCATGGTGGATTTCCACCCCACAACTATGGTAATATGATTTTTCTCCATTTATATGCCTTAAATGTTTGTTGAATGATGCTAAATGCTCTTTATCTTATGAACCCACTTGGTTTTGTATCTCTTGATCATTTGTAGCTGTGGACCAGCCTTTTGACGGGCTTTAATGGGGTGAGTCCACATCATCACCGGGCGATGTGATTAGGGGGGGTTTAGAAAACAAACAAAGGAGTCGCCACCTTATTTTTAAGGAATAAGGAAACCATAAAAATATTTTATTTTCAGTAAAACAAAACAAACTCCATTTTTAATGAAAAGACAGTCTACAAACCAGAGTTGGATCCGGGGGCTAGGTTACGACGTGGGAAGGTTCCAAGCTTTCACTTGTAGGCACCCACCTCGCCCTAATAAAGGACTTCTAATTTATTTGGGCTATTTAAATTTCTCAATGCAAACAATCCTAAATAATCTAATCAACCAACAAAATAGTGATATAAATGCATTAATCTATATTAGTTATATTAATAATAAAAAAATACAAACAAACCCTAAAAACCTAGGACACCCTACGGGCATCTTAGGGCGGACTTGAGCCCTATTAGCGCCTACGTAACTTACTAGTATCACCCAGCAAGTATCAAAGTCCACGTAGTTCGACTACCCTAGGACTCTCCTATTGTAATCGATCACATCATCAAAGGTATTTCAACCTAATTCAAGACTCTAACTTCGAGAGTTTTTATTCTTTCAAAATCATTTATTTGAAATCATTTCAAATTAAAAGATATTCATAAAATCCAAATATTCCAAAATAATTCTTATCTTT
>JAESVK010000817.1:430556-476846 GCA_017140935.1 Hamamelis virginiana
ATATCAGAGCAAAGATTCACAAATCCATCAACCTTTTTACCTCACAAATCCAGCAACCTATTTCGTGAAACAAAACCCAAATTTTCGGTGAAACCTAACCCACCTCGCCTTCTTCCTACTTCTTGATCTGCAGAAAAATAAATTTTCTTTTTTTATTGAAACCCAGCCCACCTCTTCATGTTCCAGAATCCAATTTCAAATTCAAACCAAATCAAAATAAAATATCCAGATGAAATCCAAAGCTGCATGTACCAGAATCTAGTTTCAAACATAAACCCAAACCACTGCCACCACCATGGTTTCAAAGCTGTATTAGAAACCCCATAAGAGAGAGAGAGAGAGCGATACAAAGATAGGCGAAGATATATATATATATATATATATATATATATATATATATATATATATATATGACCCGTGACAGTGCACACGACCCATGGTGATGGAGATGGAGATGCAGCGGCTACTGCGGCGTCAGCGTCAGCGTCTTCTTCATTATTCTCTTCTTCTTCTTCTTCCATTGATCTGCTGCCACTATAGATCTGCTGCGTGTGTGTGGGTTGTGTTATGTAGGACTGAGGTGGAATTAAAATTTGGTAGAGTGTTAAAGGGAGGGACACCCTCGTCAATAACAAAAGTTTATATATGCATTCCCATGCTTAAGGAGCTCAAACCCACCTGATGACGGAGGATTGAGATTCCGCCCAAAGGCAGGAATCCTTCGCCCACCAAATAGTGTTATTACCCCCATTCTCACCATCCAAACGTCGGAAAGGACTATTAAACCCAGGGGCGGATTTAGGTGCCCCCACCCAAAATTGAAATTTTTTTGAGGTTAATTCAAAAAAATTTAAAATTTAAAATATTTTTAAAATTGCCCCCGCTATATTATTTGTGAAAAATCTTTAAAACTTTAGTTTTAGTTTTAAAGTTTTAATATTCTTTTAAAAAGTAAAGAAATTTAAATTTAATAGGTGTTTAGGTCACACGTGATGAGGTCTTTGAGTCTCTCTCCTCTTACTATCTCTTTTAGGGTAAAAATATGGTTAGACACTTATAATTATAGATTTTATAAGATTAAATTTGATATTATTAATGAGTTTTTAAGTGTCCCTACATAGCAAATGACATGTTGGTTTAAGAGCATCTTTAATGGTATACCATTTGAGTTACCATTGTCAAAATTTGGCATTGGCACCCAAATAAATTGCTCCAAATGTGTATCATTTGATATACCAAATTTTGGGGATTGCCAAATTTGGTACCTCTAATATACAAGAACCTGAAGTTGTAAATATTCAACTACAAGATGACCCACAAAATTTCTCAAAAGCCACGAAAGTAAATGATGCTAATCATTGGTGTATAATAGAGGAATTGCATTCCATAAAAAGAATGGAGTTTGGGAGCTAATTCATCTTCCAACGGGAAGAAAGGCCATTGGATGAAAGTGGGTCCTTAAGAGGAAACTGAACACAGATGGTACTTTAGATAAGTATAATGATAGATTAGTAGCTAAGGGTTTTACACTAAAGTTGGGTATAGACTTTGTTGACACATATTCGCCGGTGACGAAGTTAATGTCTATAAGAGTACTTATGTCTATAGTAGGAAAGATGGATTTTAAATTGTATCAATTAGATGTCAAGATTGCGTTCCTTAAGGGATAATAGAAGGAAGACATTTATATGATTCAACATGAAGGTTTTGAAATATAAGGACACGAGGACGAAGTCTGTAGGTTAAAGGAATCCCCATAAGACTCAAACAATCTCAGTGGTACATGAAGTTCTACTAAGCTATCCTACAGATAGGATATGAGATGAGTCCACTAGATCATTGTGTATATGTGTGGAAGTGCCAAAGAGGGTTAGTAATATTGTCACTTTATGTTGATGATATATTACTAGCTAGTATCAATTTAAATATGATTAATGAGATAAAATCATATCTCGTATCTAGATTTGGAATGAAAGATATTGGTGAGGCATCCTATGTTTTGGGAATAAAGAGTTTGAAATTTCGAGGATGTGAGTCTTTTGAAATTAGGGTTGTTAGCCTTATGGCTTTCACCCTTGTTGATTGATTTTGATGATAACAATCATTGTATTGTAATTCTATTTGATTTGCATCTTGTGTAAATTTGCAAGCATGAATTGTGGTAAAAATCATGATGATCTTTACATTTTTGTATCATGAACTTATTCTAGCATCATGGATTTGTTTTACCTAAAATATGCATATGCTTTAAATGATAATTTTTAGTATCGTTATATGCATATTGTTAGGGGGAGCCACAAATCATTGATTTATTTATTTAAAACTTACCAAAATATACCATTATTAATGCGTTAGAGCACATATGTGATAAAATTTGGCACTGATCCATTTGGTACTATTTAAGGTGGCAAATTTTGGCATTGACATATCAAATGATATGAATGCATTGGAAATACTCTAATGGCATATGTTTCCCCTCTTAAGGGAGAGAGACTTTATATTTGAGCATATGAAAAATGCATCTATATTCATTTGCTAAGGTAAGGATAGATTGTTATCGTTTAGAAAAAAAAAATTGCCCCCACATTGATAAAATTCTAGCTCCGCCCCTGGTTAAACCTCAATCCCATCGGGCAAGCCCCCCTACCAAACGCCCCCTCATTTTTTTTCTTGTCTTTCAACGAGGCTTTTTAAAAACCATGGGTCTTTTGTCTCCCTCAAGTGTCCCGGTAGCCCAATATTGTTGTAGTGCACAATCAAATGGTGATCGGTTTGTGTTTGAAATTAAATGTATTGTGATTTGGTCTATTTGGCTTTCAAGGAATATATCGTATTGTATTTCAAAATGTTAATGCTGACCACAGGATTTTCTTACGTATTCTGGGCAATCAAATGTCGGATTATTTCTCACAAATACCAGCTTTTCCTGCAAGATCCTTGTCCAGGCCAGCAGGCCTAGATAAACTATGTCCCTCTTTTTGAAGCCTTTTTGAACAGATCCGAAGGAGACCTTTTATGGAGGCTAGAGGAGCCATTTTGAAAGACCCTTCAGGTCCAATAGTGGCTTGTGCAAGCTTCTTACATTAGACCAGGGAATTCAGCTCTTTTAGCAGAAGCCGTTGGACTATCAGTGGGGCTAAACTTAGCTCTTTCCAGGAAGGAATCCGGCAATATATCGCAAGTAATGGTCGTGCTTGACTCTCAAATTCTGGTGCATAGTCTCAATTCCGGATCTTGGCCAGCTTGTATTATGGCATTAAAGGATGACTGTATAGCATTTTGGGACAATTCTCTCTTTTTGGCTTGTGTTAAATGTAACAGAGCTGGTAATACTATAGCTCATAATGTTTCTAAATGGGCCTATAGGATCAAAATCTCAGGCATATGGGATTTTGATGCCATTCCAGAGAGCTTAAGGAATCTCTGTAAAGACCCTTATGTATTTGGCTTGTAAGTGTTGTTTGTGTGGAATGAATTCCTATTCTCAAAAAAAAAAAAAAAAAAAAAAAAAAAAAAGGAGGGATTCCTAGCTTCTTGTCCATGAAAAAAAAAAGGGGAAGAAAAAAAAATTCTTGGCATTGATTTTTGGACTAAGGACAGTTAAACAAAAAAAAAAATATAGGTAAAAACAAAAGTATATATAATCATATTATGGTCGTATTCCATTGTTTTGGTGCAAATTTTGAGGTTTTATTTTATTTGTTAGTTGTCTTGTGCTCTCTGTCTCTCACTCTCCTTGGAGTGCACTGCAGGCCAGTCGATCCTTGGGGTTCTGTGGTGCTTAGTTGTACATACTCTATACAATCTCGTTTAATTCAAAAAATATAAGTAGCTTAATCATACAAAGTGGCACAAATAAATTCCTAATTAATAATGTAAAATTTCACGTATGTAAATAATTGAAGCATTATCAGAGTGTCAGACAATGCCCCATACACGTGTACATTAATTATTCAATTCTCGCATTTAAATTAATTAATTCATAAATAAATAATTATTTTTTAAAAAAAAAAGTAATAAATTATATATGATCACATGCATGTTGGAAAATTTGAGAGATTGTGCTACTGAAATTACAAGAATCAAAATAAACAAGTTATATAATAAAACAAATTAGGAAAACTTACCATAAATTTGATGAAACCACCAAATCAAGCAAACATTTAAGCGTGGAGATCTTCTATCCCACTTTTTATGTACTATTTCATGTCCCCTCTCACAAAATTCTACCTTGAAAATCCCACATTCTAATAAATATTTATATTTATATCTTCAAGGTGGACTTTTGTAAGAATGAACAGAAAATGGTACATAAAAAGTGGGATAGAACATCTCAACTCAACATTAGTCCTGTTTTGATGGTAATTATTCATGGAATATTTCGCCATTAGTCCCGTTTTAAAGATTTAATATGCTAAAAGTCGTCCTATCTTTTTAGTTGCAGAAGTCTTAAGTAAGAGATTTTTAATGTAAGAGGTCCTCGATCATCTTTCTAAATTTTTCTATTTAATCACAGATTTGTCCTTTTCTACATTTTCTTTTTCCAACTTTATTATTCTCTCTCTACTCTCTCATATTTTATTTATTTTATTCCTAAAATATATATCACTCATCTCTCCCCTTTCTTTCGTGTGAAGAGAAAATCTCTCTCACATCTCATTGATTTTCTTCCAAAAAATATCTCTAACTTCTCTCTCCCTCTATTTCATCTCCAAATTTTTTTTTTTTTTTTTTTTTTAAAATGGTTCAACACATACGTACACACACTACAGATGTAATTTAACTGGAGAATGAGTCGAAGATGGCATGAGTTTTAGTTCGCCGGTGAAGGACTTCGGAGATGGTGTGGGTCTCATGAGGGTTTCTTGTTTGCCCCACAGACATACACAAGCAGAGTTCTAAGGGGGATCGGAGTTTTTCCTCAATGAGTCGATAAACCGGTCAGATGACTTTTTGACCCATTCTTTATACCCCTTAATTTTAATGCTTTTCTGATTAGTTCAATGGATGACATTTACTTATAGTCCATGAAATCCCCCATGGTATGTACTATGTACAGTAACCAATCAATGTTATATATATACATATAGCTATTGGTCAATTGAGGCTAATCCCTACTCCCAAATTTTTAATTCTAATAAATACGTACGGTGCATATCACTTGACCAATAGTTCATTGACACTTTGAAAGTATATGATAGCTACCCATGATATTTAGCTAAGGTGTCAAGATTATTTCTTGTCCATAAAAAATAAAAAGAAAAGAAAAGAAAATCATTCTTGTACGTCATTGATTTTTGGTGTAAGGACAATAAAAATAGGTAAAAACAAAAGTATATATTCCATTCCATTGTAGCGGTGAAAATTTTGAGGTTGTATTATATTTGTTAGTTGCATCTTCTTTCTCTCTCTTTGAATTGGAGGGCCAGTCCATCCGGCCAATTAAAAAATGCAAAACAAAACAACGTACAACCACAAGAAAACAACTAATTGACCAAAAAATATAATTAATTGAGTAGCTTAATTAATTATACAAAGGCTAGTGAGTAATGACACAATTAAATAATTTCTTAATTAAAATTGATGTAAATTAAATTAACATTAATCATGCAACGCCTCACATACATGTAAATTTAAGGATTATATATATATATATATATATTAATGCTCATACACGTACATTATTCAATTCTCTCTTTAACATGCACAGATAATAAGAAGGAGGAAATTAATATATATAAGACATAATTAGGCAAAAGCGGCTAATTTGGGCTTGGGAGGATTAACCAAGCAAATATTGAGGAGATCATCCACAGAAGTGTATTTGTAGTCTGGATATAACTGGGAAGCCTCCAGGTCATCCTCTCTCAGCTCAAAGCTCATTTGATCGCCTTTCACGAATATGTTGTGAAGGATTGATGGCGGCACGTTGTCAGGGAACGGCAGCGCTGCATCCCACAAATATTATATTAATTCATTTATTAATTAATTTTGAATATATATATATATATGATCACATGCAAACATATATATTAATTATTATTGACAGAAAATGTACGTTCTTCGATCTCAACATTACCGCGATATAATCCTTGTTATCAGTTTTCGTAAAATACAAAAAAATATTTTTTTCATATTTTCATATTTTCTTAAAAATTGAATTCATTTTCTTAAAAATATATATATTTTTTTTTACAAATAAATACATTTTTTAGATTTTTTTTGTTTTTATTAAAAATAAAACAGTATTTTCACAAAAAAACAGGCTTACTTTCAGAGAGCTTGATAATATTTTCCTCGGGAACATGATTCTTTTTGAGTGTACGACCAGTCTTTTTCTCCCAAGAAGAAATCAACTCCAACTGGCTCACAATATTTCCTGGGGGCCTATAGATTATGACCCGATTCTCTACCCTTGGATCCAACGCTGCTTTTATTGTATAAGCCGCCACATCTTCCTCAAAATTCAACACCGCTGCACATTTTTGAAAAACTTCAATTCAGATGATTACTTTTAAATGAATTTCATATATATATATATATATATATAGAAAAATAAGAACTTACACTGGGCTTCACCACTTCCATAAACAGTAACTTCGTCACGTTGCTCATGCGGATGGAGTAAATAATCAACAAAATAAGCAGAAAATGCGTTGGCAGAGACGTAAGTGAATGAAAGCCCAGCAGCTTCCGTTGCCCTTCTCACCTTCCTTTTGTTTTCTAGCACTGCTTCGAAAGGCGGCAGCCCACTTACTCTATCTACTTCATTCCCAAATTCTGATGGCACAAATCTCTGATACAATATAAATCTATCAGTTAAATCCCTTTTTAATTAAATATTAATTAGACCAGCCAATATTGAATCAATCACGTACCTTAATATTACCAGCATCTTTCATGGCACTTATGATTTTGAACTGATCAAGATGTTGAGGAACTGCCAGTGTAGATATCACAATATCTACTTGTTTAAGCACCGACACAAGCTTCTCATGTTCTTCCAGTTCACCCTGTTCAGTTACAGTTTCAAGCAGTTAAGAACTAGCAGTTACAGTTTTCGCCGGTCTATATTTTACAAACTGATCGACTATCGAATCACTGTGATTTTTCAATCAAACAATTGATTTTTCAGAATACCCATATTACATTAGCTAAGCAAAGATCTGTGTATATATATATATATATATTGAACAAAAATAAAGCTATATAATTAAGAAATAATAACCTGAAAGACAGTAACTCCCATGGATTCCAATTCGCGGTGCACCTGAAGCTTAGAAGGGCTAGTATTGGGTTTGATTGGGCGAACATAAGCGTAGGTTGGATGTCCCATGGATACGCTCACCTTCGCCATATATTTACCCAAATACCCAGTGGCTCCAAATATCAATATCTTGCTCTTTTCAGAAGCCATATCAAATATCTCGCTAGCTCTTTCAGCAAAATTAATCTTCTTCCTTCTATCAGCTCTTTTCAAACTAGCTACCGATGGAGTTGTTTTTGAACCTCTGAGCTGCTTTCTGTATCTAGTGAAGCCTGGCCTGGCCCCTTTATATAGAAAGATATGAGTTGACTGAGTTGGGATGCCTGTAATTCTTACCAACCGCAATTAAAATAGAGAATAGATAAGTGAATTTGATAATGATGGCATGTAGGGCTTCTATTATAAGGCTTACCTTACGTGAAGTTGCATAAAGTGATTTTAATAGGGCTAAATGCATATCATATTTTAAAAAACGAGTCATAGGATTAAATAAACTGCTTATGAATTTCATGTTCGCTAAAAATCACAGTGATCTAACGGTTAGTTTTTGAAAAATATCATAGTGTAAAATTGAGATTTTTTTTCTTTAAAATGTTACAAGTTTTTCTGTTTAGATTTTTCAGAAACTGACCGTTAGATCACTACAATTTTTTGTGAATATGAAATTCATAAACAATTCATCTAATCCAACGATCAGTTTTTAAGATATGCTCAAGATCACCTCACGTAAAATTGCATAAAGTACACTTTATTATAGAAGGCCTGTGATGGCATGTATGCATGGATTTGGTTATATCAACTTATACATCAATGGTCTAGCTATCTTCAATGCCCATGGTTCCTGACCGCTGGTGCCTTGGCGGCCGGGTAGGTTTTATAAGATTTGCTACTGCCTGTAACTACTTTCTCCGACGAGTTTGACTCCTGATTATATAATTTCTACGTCCTATTCACCTTATCGCCGTTCTTTACATGCCCTCGGTCAAGCCTCTTTGTTTTTTCCCATTTTCCTAACATCAATTCAATTCAAACTTTTTTTTTTTTCCTCTTAATCAATTTGGAACAGATATTTTGAGAAATCGATTGTTGGATTATATATATATATATATATATATTGATTGAATGGTTGGTTTTTCACAATTTTAAGAAAATTCATAAAAAATAATAAAAAATTATAAAAACTGTTATAGTCTATTTTTTGGAAAAACGAACTGTTGGATTAATTTAATTTTTTGTATACATGATACGTATAAGTAAAATATCTTATTCCAAATTAGTAAGACACACCAGAAAGAAATAAAATGAAGGCTAAAAAGGAAGGTTGAATAGTATTGTTGTTTTCCTAAATAGTGACCACATTTTTCTTATAACCACATGAATGATAAAATTTCTATTCTCGTTCATTTCAGATAATTTTAAAAAGGAAAATTTTGTTCAAAAGTTTATGAGTTTAGAATTTTATATCGCAACGCTCAATTTTATATCATGAGATGTCAAAAAAATTTAAATTTTTTTATTTATTTGTTATGTAAAAAAAAACTCTTGGACCAAGTGATATGTACAAAATACTTTTGTTAGAGGCTTATGAATATATAACCCTTTAAAAAATGTGGTCTAAAATTTAGTTTCTTTAGTATTTTTTATTTTCTAAATAAGTTATCAAATTCCTATAAATTAAGGATCAAGTGCGCGCATGAAGTCGATGACCTCTTGGTTAGTACTTACTAACATGTGTCCTAATTAATTTTAAAATGTATTTATATTCATTTTTTAATAATAAGAGGGTTCAAATTACGAGTAGACATGCACCTATCATTTAGAAAGGAAGAAAACAAGCAAGTGCATGAACAAAAATGAATTAATTAAATGAGTTTAACTATCTGATTTAATTTATTTACTATTATTATTTTTAACAGTTTTAAAATTTATTTTTTATTTTTTATTTTTTTTTCAACAGTTTCAATTTTAGCAATGTTTGAAAACAATTTACAAATTTAAGAGTTGCTTTCGATTTAAAAGTAATGTACCTTCAATGTCTAGCTTGCTTATCATGCAATTTTCTAATGTACGATAAGCATGCAACACGTGTTTCCTGAAGTGACTACTTCTAGGGAAACAAAATGAAACACGTGTTTCATGAAAATATTGAGGAAGACTCAATAAATTAAAAAAATTATAGGTTACATATATATTTTTTGAAAAATATATTAACAGTTGTCTTTTATAATTTTCTATTAGCTTCATACTATTATAAGCTTACGGAACATCAAAATTATCATTTCTATTCAAAATCATCATTTCTTTTAAATTGACTAACCCTTTAAAATTGGTGGGATGGTGAATGAAATCTTTGAGACCGATCAGAAGTGAATAATGATGATCATCTGCTTGGATTTGCTTGGTGCTTGGGTGATGTGTCATGATCTGGATTATCTGTACATCATCCAAGTGAAAAGCAGAACATCCATATCATGACACATCATCCAAGCATGCATATTCAAGCCCCAACAAAAGATCCAGACCCAAGAGAAGTAGGCATGAGATTTTGGTGGGTAGCGTGGCGTGGCTGCCATTACGGACCAATGGGACCATCTTCCCAGCGAGCATGTTTGAATGGACCGTATGAGAATGTTTTGGCAGCGAGTCAGTGCGTCAAGTCTCCTCTTACTTTCAAAAGCGGCCACTAACGTTTACCACCAACAATGGTAGAGCCTGGTAGTTGGACCCTTTTGTCCTCTTCTATCTCCTTAATTACTTCTTTTTAATTCTTACGTGCCTAAAACATCTTCTCAAGAGTCTCTATCTGTACGTTTTCCACTTCTAAACTAAGCTTATATAATTACATTGATGAAAGTATAGTACGAATAATTAAAAATTAATACTTGTATTTGTTTTGCAATATTTTTATAAATTTGGGGAATCTGTCATGTATTAATTAAAGAATCGATTGTGAAATTAATTTTTCTAATAAAATTGATGGTTGGATTAAATATTCTTCTTATATATGTCATTGATTTTTGGATTAATTTTCTTATATTTTCTATTGTTTTGGTGAAAATTAAATTTTGAGGTTGTATTTTATTTGTTAGTGGTTATCTTGCATGTTCTTTCTCTCTCCTTGCAGGCCAGTCCATCCTTGGAGTTCCGTTGTGCTTAGTTGTACATATTCGATATATCTGTATAATTAATCTTGTTTAATTCAATAAATGCAGTGGACCGGCGGCCAATTGAAAAAAGCAAAAGGAAACAACAACCACGAGAAAACAATTAATTGATCAACCAAAAAGATAAATAATTAATTAAGTAGCTTAATTAATTATAAAAAGGCTAGTGACACAATTAAATAAATTCTTAAAATTGAAGCATTATATATATCATCAGCTAGAGTGACAGACATTATATTAATGCTCATACACGTACATTATTCAATTCTCTCATTAACATGCACAGATAATAAGGAGGAGGAAATTAATACATTAAAAAAAAAAAAAGACTTAATTAGGCAAAAGCGGCTAGTTTGGGCTTGGGAGGATTAACCAAGCAAATATTGAGGAGATCATCCACGGAAGTGTATTTGTAGTCAGGATATAACTGGGAAGCCTCCAGGTCATCCTCTCTCAGCTCAAAGCTCATTTGATCGCCTTTCACGAATATGTTGTGAAGGATTGATGGCGGCACGTTGTCTGGGAATGGCAGGGCTGCATCCCACAAATATTATATTAATTCATTTATTAATTAATTTTGAAGATATATATATATATATATATATATATATATTAACTGATTTTTATGATTTAACCAAAAACAAATCCATGCCAAGAGAACAATGACAATGGACGCGGTTATAATGTAGAAGCACGTAGCCTCATTTTTAAAAGAGAAATTTTAAATTTGAATATATGAAAAATCTTACTCTCGGTGAGGTTGATAATATTTTCCTCGGGAATATGATTCTTTTTGAGTGTACGTCCAGTCTTCTTCTCCCAAGAAGAAATCAGCTCCAACTGGGTCACAATGTTTCCTGGGGGCCTATAAATTATGACCCGATTCTCTACCCTTGGATCCAACGCTGCTCGTATTGTATAAGCTGCCACATCTTCCTCAAAATTCAACACCGCTGCACGTACATTTTTGAAAAACTTCAATTCAGATGATTACTTTTAAATGAATATATATATATCGCCTCTTATTTATCACTTTTAAATATAAAATTAAGAAGAAAAATAAGAACTTACCCTGGGCTTCACCACTTCCATAAACAGTAACTTCGTCACGTCGCTCATGGGGATGGAGTAAATAATCAACAAAATAAGCAGAAAATGCGTTGGCAGAGACGTAAGTGAATGAAAGCCCAGCAGCTTCCGTTGCCCTTCTCACCTTCCTTTTGTTTTCTAGCACTGCTTCGAAAGGCGGCAGCCCACTTACTCTATCTACTTCATTCCCAAATTCTGATGGCACAAATCTCTGACACAATATATATACATGTACATATCTATTAGTTCAATCCCTTTTTATTAAATATTAATGAGACCTGCCAATTGAATCAATCACGTACCTTAATATTGCCAGCATCTTTCATGGCATTTATGATTTTGAACTGATCAAGATGTTGAGGAATTGCCAGTGTAGATATCACAATATCTACTTGTTTAAGCACCGACACAAGCTTCTCATGTTCATCCAGTTCACCCTGTTCAGTTTCAGTTTCAGTTTCATATACACACAAAATCAATTACACATTTAAAAAAAATACAATGCTAGTTAAAAACTGTCACAGTTTTCGATTGTCTGCATTTTAAAAAAATTAACCGAACTGTCAAATCACTGTGATTTTTCAATCCAACAAATGATTTTTCAGAATAGCCGCCTTACATTCGCTAAGAAAAGATCAGTGTGTGTATATATATATATATATATATATATATATAAAAAAAAAGAAGCTATATAATTATAGTTAAGAAATAATAACCTGAAAAACAGTAACTCCCATGGATTCCAATTCGCGGTGCACCTGAAGCTTAGAAGGGCTAGCATTGGGTTTGATTGGGCGAACATAAGCGTAGGTTGGATGTCCCATGGATACGCTCACCCTCGCCATATATATACCCAAATACCCAGTGGCTCCAAATATCAATATTTTGCTCTTTTCACAAGCCATATCAAATATCTTGCTCTTTCAACAAAATTAACCTTCTTCTTTCTATCAGCTCTTTTCAAACTAGCTACCGATGCAGTTGTTTTTGAACCTCTGAGCTGCTTTTTGTATCTAATGAAGCCTGGCCTGGCCCCTTTATATAGAAAGATATGAGTTGACTGAGTTGAAATCCATGTATCTCTTACCAACCGCAATTAATAAAGAGAATAGATAAATTAATTTGATAAAGATGGAATGCAGGCTTCTATTATAACGTGTATCTTACGCGAAGTTGCATAAAGTGATTTCAATAGGGCTGAATGCATATCATATTTTAGAAAATGGATCGTTGGATTATATGAACTGCTTATGAATTTCATGTTCACTAAAAATTACAGTAATCTAATGGTCAGTTTTTGAAAAATATTATAGTGAAAAATTGAGACTTTTTTCTTCTTTAAAATATCACCAGTTTTTCCGAGTTAGTTTTTCATAAACTGACCATTGGATCAATACGATTTTTGGTGAACATGAAATTCATAAGCAGTTCATCTAATCCAACGGTCATTTTTTTAAGATATGATCGAGATTACTTTACACAATATTGCATAAAATACGCCTTATTATAGAAGCCCTATGATGGCATGTGTGCATGGATTTGATTATATCAACTTTATACATCAATGGTCTAGCTATCTTCAATGCCCATGATTCCTCGAAGGGACAGTTGGTGCCTTGGTGGCCGGGTAGGTTTCATAAGATTTGCTATTGCCTGTAACTACTTTCTCCGACGAGTTTGACTCCTGATTTATATAATTTCTACGTCTTATTCACCTTATTCTGCTTCTTTACATGTCCTCGGTCAAGCCTCCTTTGTTTTTTCCCATTTTTCAAACAACAATTCTATTCTATCTTTCTTTTTAGCTTTCCCTTTTTTCTTTTTCTTTTTTCCGTTCGATCAACTTGGAATAGATATTTCGAGAAATCGATTGTTGGATTAAATGTTTGGCTTATATGTATATATCATGCATGTAAAAAATTATATTGATCGAATGGTTGGTTTTTCATAGTTTTAAGAAAATTCATAAAAAAGAATAAAAAATTATGAAAACCTGTCATAGTCTACTTTTGGAAAAATGTACTATTGGATTAATTTGATTATTTGCATTCATGATACGTATAAGTAGAATATCTTATTCCAAATTTGTCAGACACACAAGGAAGAAAGAAAATGGAAGCTAAAAAAGAAGGTTGAATAGTATTGTTGTTTTCCTAAATAGTACTATAGTAGTAATGCGAGACCACATTACTTACCGAAAAAAAAAAAATGCGAGACCACATTTTTCTTATAACCACATGAATGATAAAATTTCTATTCTCCTTTTTTTAAGATAATTTTAAAAAAGAAAAATTTATTCAAAAGTTTATGAGTTTAGAATTTATATCGCGACGTCCAATTTTATATATGAGATCTTGGAAATTTTAAAATTTATTTATTTATTTGTTATGTAAAAAAGATCCTTGAACCAGGTGATATGTATAAAATACTTATGTTAGTGGCTTATGAATATATAACCCTTTAAAAAATGTGGTCTAAAATTTAGTTTCTTTAGTATTTTTTTAATTTTCTAAATAAGTTATCAAATTCATATAAATTAAGGATAAAGTGCGCGCATAAAGTCGATGAACTCTTGGTTAGTACTTACTAACATGTGTCCTAATTAATTTTAAAAGAACGAAATTTTGGATTCGAGTATATATAAATGTATTTATATTCATTTTCTAATAATAAGAGGGTTCGGATTAAGAGTAGACATGCATCTATCATTTAGAAAGGAAGAAAACAAGCAAGTGCATGAACAAAAATGAATTAATTTATTTACTATTATTATTTTTAACAGTTCCAAAAACTGGATTAAAATTTATTTTTTATTTTTTTATTTTTTTCAACAGTTTCAACAATTGGATCAAAATCAAATGAATTCAAGTGATCAAAAGATCGAGGCTAATTTTTATGTACACAAGAAGTATTAAGTAAGATCCATTTAATTGTGGATCTCAAATTTTTAACATTCTTAATTAACACTTGTACAAATACAAAATGCGACGGAATTGATGGATAAGGACTAGGGGAGAAAATATCCTTCCCACTTATTAATTGAGTATTATAATCTGGTAAAGACGTCCTTACCTATCTTATCATCAATGTACCCCTTATGCGAGACATAGTATAGGTATTTTAAAAAATTGAACGTTGGATTAGACAATATTCTTTTACATAATATAGCTGCCAAAAATTACAGTGATCTAACAATCGGTTTTTAAAATACAATCCGTAAAACATTCTAACAGTATTTATCATTAATTAGATGCTATAAAAATTGTTTAACACTCTGTATTTTTAAAACAGACCATTGGATTACTATGATCTAACAATGAAGGCTAAAAAAGAAAGTTGAATAGTATTGTTGTTTTCCTAAATAGTGACCAATATAGTAGTACTACAAGACCACATTTTTCTTATAACCACATGAATGATAAAATTTCTATCCTCATTCATTTCAGACAATTTTAAAAAAGAAAATTTTGTTCAAAAGTTTATGAGTTTTGAATTTTATATCGCAACGTCCAATTTTATATCATGAGATCTCAGAAATTTTTAAATTTCTTTATTTATTTGTTATGTAAAAAAATCCTTGAACCAAGTCATATGTATAAAATACTTGAACCGATGCAGTTGTTTTTGAACCTCTGAGCTGCTTTTTTGTATCTAATGAAGCCTGGCCTGGCCCCTTTATATAGAAAGATATGAGTTGATGAGTTGAAATCCATGTATCTCTTACCAACCGCAATTAATAAAGAGAATAGATAAATGAATTTGATAAAGATGGCATGCAGTCTTCTATTATAAGGTGTAGCTTACGCGAAGTTGCGTAAGGTGATTTCAATAGGGATGAATTTAGATCATATTTTAGAAAATAGACTGTTGGATTAGGTGAACTATTTATTAATTTCATATTCGCTAAAAATCATAGTGATCTAACGGTCAGTTTTTGAAAAATATCATTGTGAAAAATTGAGACTTTTTTCTTCTTTAAAATGTCACCAGTTTTTCCGAGTTAGTTTTTTCAGAAACTGACCATTGGATCAATACTATTTTTGGTGAACATGAAATTCATAATTAGCAGTTCATCTAATCCAACGATCATTTTTTAAAGATATGATCGAGATCATTTTACGCAATATTGCATAAAATACACCTTATTATAGAAGCCCAATGATGGCATGTGTGCATGGATTTGATTATATCAACTTATACATCAATGGTCTAGCCATCTTCAATGCCCATGATTCCTCGAAGGGACAGTTGGTGCCTTGATGGCCGGGTAGGCTTCATAAGATTTGCTATTGCCTGTAACTACCTTCTCCGACGAGTTTGACTCCTGATTTATATAATTTCTACGTCCTATTCACCTAATCCGGCTTCTTTACATGTCCTCGGTCAAGCCTCCTTTGTTTTTTCCCATTTTTCTAACAACAATTCTATTATATCTTTCTTTTTAGCTTTCTTTTTTTTTTTTCCCCTTTCGATCAAATTGGAACAAATATTTTGAGAAATCGATTGTTGGATTAGATGTTTAGCTTATATGTATATATCATGTATGTAAAAAATCATATTAATCGAATGATTGGTTTTTCACAATTTTAAAAAAATTCATAAAAAATAATATTAAATTATGAAAAACTGTCAGTCTATTTTTGGAAAAATGTATTGTTTGATTAATTTGATTTTTTGCATTCTTGATACGTATAAATAGAATATCTTATTCCAAGTTTGTCTGACACACAAGGAAGAAAGAAAATGGAGGCAAAAAAGGAAGGTTGAATAATATTAATGTTGTTTTCCTAAATAGTACTATAGTAGTAATATTGCGAGACCACATTTTTCTTATAACCACATGAATGATAAAATTTATATTCTCGTTCATTTCAGATAATTTTAAAAAAGAAAAATTTATTCAAAAGTTTATAAGTTTAGAATTTTATGTCGCAACATCCAATATCATATCATGAGATGTCGGAAATTTTAAAATTTCTTTATTTATTTGTTACGTAAAAAAGATCCTTGGACCAAGCGATCGATATGTATAAAATACTTATATTAGAGGCTTATAAATATATAACCCTTTAAAAAATGTGGTCTAAAATTTAGTTTCTTTAGTATTTTTTATTTTATAAATAAGTTATCAAATTCATATAAATTAAGGATCAAGTGCGCGCATAAAGTCGATGACCGCTTGGCCGGTTAGTGCTTACTAACATGTGTCCTAATTAATTTTAAAAGAAAGAAATTTTGGATTCGAGTATATATAAATGTATTTATATTCATTTTTTAATAATCATTTTTTAATAATAAGAGGGTTCGGATTAAGAGTAGACATGCATCTATCATTTAGAAAGGAAGAAAATAAGCAAGTGCATGAACAAAAATGAATTAATTAAATGAGTTTAGCTATCTGATTTAACTTATTTACTATTATTATTTTTAACAGTTTTAAAATTTATTTTTTATTTTATCAACAGTTTCAATAATTGGATCAAAATCAAATGAATTCAAGTGATCAAAAGATCGAGGCTAATTTTTTTGTACACAAGAAGTATTAAGTAAGATCCATTTAATTGTGGATCTCAAATTTTTAACATTCTTAATTAACACTTGTACAAATACAAAATGAGACCGAATTGATGGATAAGGACTAGGGGAGAAAATATCCTTCCCACTTATTAATTGAGAATTATGATCACATAAAAGGTAAAGACGTCCATACCTATCTTATCATCAATGTACCCCTTCTGCGAGACATAGTATAGGTATTTTAAAAAATTGAACATTGGATTAGACAATATTTTTTTACATAATATAGCTGTCAAAAATTATAGTAATCTAATAATAGATTTTCAAAATACAATCCGTAAAACATTCTAACAGTATTTATCATTAGATGCTATAAAAATTATAGGTTACATATATATTTTGAAAAATTAACAATTATATCTTATAATTTTCTATTATCTCTGTACTGGTATAAGCTCACGGAACATCAAAATCATCATTTCTACTCAAAATCATCATTTCTTTTAAATCGACTAACCCTTTAAAATTGGTGGGATGGTGGGTGAAATCCTTGAGAGAAGTAGGCATGAGATTTTGGTGCATGGTGGCGTGGCTGCCATTACGGACCAATGGGACCATCTTCACAGCGAGCAAGTTTGAATGGACCGTATAAGAATGTTTTGGCAGCGAGTCAGTGAGTCAAGTCTCCTCTATCTCTTCAAAAGCGGCCAACTAACGTTACCACCAATAATGGTAGAGCTTGGTAGTTGGACCCTTTTGTCTTTTCAAGAGTCCCTATCCGTTTTCCACTACTAAATTAAACTTATACTATATAATTACATTGAGTTATATCTGGATTGATGAAAGTATACTATATGAATAATTAAAAATTATTACTTGTATTTGTTTTGCAATATTTGTATAAATTTGGGGAAGCTGCCGTGTATTAATTAAGGTGACATGTTGAGAATCGATTGTGAAATAAATTTTTTTAATAAAATTTATCGATGGATTAAATATTTTTCTTATATATGGATTAGATATTCCTATCACTGTTGGATCATTGTGATTTTTGGCAGGCATGACATACATTATAGGGTTATCTAATCTAATGTTCAGTTTTCCAAAATTTACAGTGGTCCATCGGTTGGTTTTTGAAAAATGTAACTTTGAAAAACTATGATTTTTTTGTTCTTTAAAATGTTATCATTTTTTAGCAATCAGACTTCTCAGAAACCAACCGTTGGAATATCATTGTGATTTTTGGCAGGCATGACATACATAATAGGGGTATTTAATCCAACAGTCAGTTTTCCAAAATTTATAGTGCAAGTGGCTCTACAAGAGGGCACCCGATGCAAGATGCATTAGGTACGCCTGACCATAGCACCTCTATATACAGAAGTGCTATGGTCAGGTCCACCTAATGCTTCTAGCTTGCATCAGGTGCCCTATTGTAGAGCCACTTGTGGTACAAATTTTAGAAAACTGACTGTTGGATTAGATACCTCAATCATGTATGTGATGCCTGCCAAAAATCACAATGATCCAATGGTTGGTTTATAAGAAAACTGACTGTGAAAAAATGATAACATTTTAAAGAACAAAAAAGTCACAGCTTTTCAAAGTTACATTTTTCAAAAACCAACCATTTTTCAAAATATATATCATGACATATAAGATAGGAGTATCTAATCTAACAGTCAGTTTTTCAAAATTTTCATCGCAAATGGTTCTACAAGATGGCACTTGATGCAAGAAGTATCAAGTGCACCTGATATTAGAAGTTCTATATATATAACGTTGAAAAATGTAACTTTGAAAAACTATGACTTTTTTGTTCTTTAAAATGTTATCATTTTTTAGCAGACAGTTTTCTCAGAAACCAACCGTTGGATCACTGTGATTTTTGGCAGACATGACATGTAATAACCCAAATTTTTATTCCATTTTATATAAATATTTTAATGTTTTTTTTCAAAAAAAAAAAAACTTCTCAATAATTACAAATTTGCCATTCTATATATATATATATATATATATAAAAGCCAAACCACTCCCATTCCCTTCACATTTTCTGCCTTGTGAGATTGGGGGAGATCGAGAGAGAGAGGAAGAAGGAGGAGGGTCGCCGGAGCATCGCTGGAGGTCGCCGGAGTTCGCGTCGCCGTCACGTTGCCGTAAAAGGTAAGCTTCTAAGTTGTTTATTATGGTTTTACTCCCTTTTATTTGTGTATTTTCGAATTTTGAGGAGTTTATAGTTTTGATGTTGGATTTTGGAGTTGTATTTATGTTTGTGTTGGAAGATTTGAGGAATTTTGGGGGTTTTATAGTTTAAATATGGGTTTTGTGAAGTTTATGGGTTTTTAAGTTTTGAAGTTTGATGAATCTTGATCTTTGGTTGTCTATTTATGGTTTTGTTGGTAGATCAAGCTTGGTTGGGACTTAATTTGATGAATCTAAGTGTTTGATGGATTGTGGTTAAGTTTTGTAAAGATTAGAACTCGGTTGCAGGTCGTTAATGGAGTTTTCGCAGAGGATTAGTCGACTAACCCTAGGTGTCTAGTCGACTTATCGTGCTGATTCATGTTTCTGGGTTTTTAACTTTGAGTTAGTCGACTAACACTTGGTGACTAGTCGACTAATCGATGCTTAGTCGACTAACACTTTGGGTCTAGTCGACTAAGACACCCTGTTTTGTCATTTTGTGAGGTTTTGTCCACCTTTCTTCGTTTCGCTCTATTTTCTTCATCCGGACTCCGTTTTGGGCATATTTTATATGCACGGAAATCTTGTAAAGTCTAGTTTCTAAATATTTTGGTTTTGAAGTCGAATTATTTTTGGAAAGAGAGTCATTTTGTAAAATGTCATAATTGCCCTTCCTTTCGTACTTTTCATCTTCTTTAAAATATATCTTTAAAACCTTTTGGCATTTAGCCACGAAATTCGCCGTGTGACATCTATTCATCATTGGGAGTATGTCTTGGAAGTTTTAAGGTATTTGGTTCGTTATTTTGGAGTCTTGAGTCTTTGGGTTAGCGTGTGAGCAGTTTTGGGAGGCGAGACGTTTTACTTTTGATCTATAAATTGGTTGTGCTTCCTTGTGATTCATTTACATGTATTATTTGTTTGTTTCCAGTGTTGGGAGGTTCTTTGGAGAACCATTACCATTTGGGGTGCATTGAGCATAGCATTTGGGAGGCTCGTGGAGCCACAACGGGTTGGAAAACACTTTGGCATTGAGGTAGGGATAAGTAACCTTTTACTTTTGATAATGATATATCTGTTTGACAACTGTTCTGAGAACCATATGAATCTTTAAACATTTACTTGATGATATGAATTATAAACACTTGTGAACTTTATTGTTTATCCTTCTGCCAACTAGATACATGGAATACACTTGTTTATGAATTGTAAACCTATGCGGCACGTTTATGAAATAAATGAAATGTTTTCCATTGAAACGCTTTACAAATGATGTATTGTTTATAACTATGGGAATGAATCTTTATACTAAATGCTTTACGAATAAGGCTGATTGGGCTATGAACTCAACTGTTTTATGAAATTACATGCGATGTTAGTATTCAATATATGCCTTGTTTTTCGAATGGATTTTTGAACAAAGAAAATGGATTCTTTTATACTTGAACCATTTCTATCTTTTGAAAACATGTTTTTTTTTTTACATTGATTGAGCTGAGGCTCGGGTTACTTGATATTGGCTTCCATGCCTGATGGACTTTGGTTTTCGTGATTTATACCACGGAAGGATGAAGTTGACGGTGTATAGAGTTCACTCCACGTCTCTTCTATCCTAATGGATGTTACATGATGATTATTGTTGGATCTTTACCATGGAAGGATGAATTGGCGTTGTATAGAGATTACTCCGCGTCTTTTCGATCCTAGTGGACGTTATATGATGATTATTGGATCTTTTCCACGCGTGGCTGAATTGACGGTATATAAAGTTCACTCCACGTCTTTTCATCCGGTGGGCATTGCATGATAGTTATTAAATTTTAGGACATGCATGTATATATATATGTGGACTGAATCGTATCATTGGGGATTTGGGCCCATGGCCCTACTTGATCTTTAGATGGTATGACTACGGTCTCCGTCCTTGGGATTTGGATAGTAGCCCGGTTGAGCTAAGGGTTTGTTAGCCTGAATCAACAGTCCTATAATATGATTCAGTCCATGATTGGATATGCTAGGGACCCGTTGAGGCGACGCATATGCCAATCTGGCCGAGGTCCATACCGATGGTGATATGTCGAGCCCTTGTGTGGCAGTATACCATGCTATGGATTGAGGATGGTATTTGGCTATTGTCCACATTCGACGGGGTATTCCGCATGCGTGATATATGCATGGTTACTGGATACTGGTTACTGGAGTTGTGCTGAACGATTTGATTTTTCACTGAAAGTCCACACATTCTTTTAAACAATGATTTCTAATTATTTTCTATTTCCATTGAAATATTTAAGTAAATGTTTTATTTAAATATTCCATGTATCAATGTATTGTTGTTAATTCGTAGAGGTTATATTATCCCTTATTGAACGTGTTGAAAGCTCACCCCTACTTATTGCAGTAAATTGCAGGTTTACCTTGATTTGCATTCCTGGTTCAGCGGAATCCTTCGCTAAGGATTGTTGACCAGATTTAAAGTTGTTGCTGCATTGTTGATTTCATTCTCATATTCTCGTATACTATATAAGGTATTATTTAGTTTATGTAATGAATGTTGATTTGCCTATTTGCCAGGGTTGTTGGCAATATTGTTTATGTTCATATATGTATCATTTGATTTATTGGATATTTTATGAATAACGAATGGGACATAATAAGTGGACATGACATTTCATTTTGTATATATATAATTTTTGTATCCTGTAAGGAAATACGAATGAGCAGGACAGGTTGTACCTTCAGTTTGACACATGTCGACGTATTTGGAAGGGTCGGTACAGATGTTAAGTTGGGGAGTACAAGGGTTCTAGTAGTGTCTCTTTGGGGCATTACATGACATACATTATAGGAGTATCTAATCCAACAGTCAGGTTCTCACGCAATTTGTTTACAAACCTAAATCGGACCTAGTTATCAGATAGGTATTTTGAGACCTAGTTATTAGAATCGGACCGGCCCGGCCGGTCGGACCGGTGAACTAGAACCCTAACCAGTTTAGGTTTATTATTTGACTGGACAAGGAAGAAAATCGGAGTAACCTGCCTTGAACCGGTGTGAATCGGCCAATTAGTTCGGTCAATTAATAATTCAATTTTTTTATTTATTTTTTATTTTTTTATGGAAGTTGTATTCCTTGAGATTTGAACTCCTAACCTCTTTAAAAGAAAGAGAATGAGAGTCTTTACAACTATGCTATGCTTTACTTGTTATTATAATGCAATCTATAAAATATAACTTTATTACATTCATATGCTTGTAAAAATCTCAAATATATTTAAAATAATATATTTTTTGTAATTAAACAGTCCGACCGTTGACCCACTGGTTAGACCGATGAACCAGTGAACCGGTTGCCTTGGTTGGGTCGATGTCCTGTCCGGTTCCGATAACTATTTTTTGAGAAACCGACGTACTGTTGGATTAGATATTCCACTTATATATTTGAAGTATGCCAAGAATTATACTGATCCAACTACTGATTTTTTACCAACTGTGAAAAACTCTGATATTTTCACACATTTTTTTACAGTGTATTTTAAAAATGTAATATTTTTAAAAATTTAGCCGTTGGATGCTATGATATGGTAATTCCATCTACTTCCGTGTTATTATATATGAACTAATTTAAAAGTAAATAAATTCACAGATTTGTTGATCATGGGTATAAATTAACATCCAATCCATGCACTAACAAGTAGATGGGGCATAGTAAGACCAAATATTATGACCAATATACTACTAACATTTTTACACCACCACCACAAGCCCTCTAATATTAATAATTAATAGAAAAATTATAGTTGACTCTCTCACTATTAGTCAAAAATACTTTACACCTTTATACTTTCAATTGTAATACATTAATTTTTGTAAAATTTATTTATAACACTTTACACCATTCGGTTAGTTAGCTATTTATTTATTAGACTTAAAAGTTAAGTTAAACTTATTATTTTTTTAGCAGTATTTATCCTATATTGTTAATGTGCCTACAAGCATATCGGTAAAGTTTCATGATTTTTATTAACATAATTTATTTATTATTAATTTTATTTACTGTATGGAGAAAATAATTTGTAAAAATTAAAATATATTGAAAAAATCATTAAACTTCGCCGATATACTTATAGCCACATTAGCAATTTAGGATAAATACTTCATAATAAAATAACATGTCTAACACCATTTTTTAGTCAAATAAACAAATGGCTAGCTAATAGTACGGTGAAACTGTCACATTTTAAAAGTATAGGGGTCAATATATCACAATTGAAAGTACAGCGGTGTAAAATGTTTTTGACCAATAATACATGAGAGCAAACTACAAATTTTTCTAATTAATATTGGTGTATTTTTATGTATTTAAACTTTAAAAAGATTTTCCAGCATACTATTAATTAGCAATTTATAAAAATCTTTTTGTCTAAAAATAAAAATTTAATCTTACCCCAACTCCACCAAAGGAGCATTAGTATCTAACATGCTCCCTTTAATATAAATATGCATACTAGCGCGAACCCACGGGATGCATAGAAATTAGCAACAAGATCCTATCTAATATAATAAATTATAATTGTATATAAATTATTTTGAACAGGTGATTTTGATAATTTCATATTAATTAAATTTATAGGGACAGAGTATATATCTATTTAGGGAGTTTACTATAAAGTGCGCCATATGCAACTCTATGTAAGGCGGCTTGTATAGGGCCCATTGTTTATTTTTGAAAAATCTACTATCAAATTTGATAGTATTCTTATTCATATCATGCTTACAAAAAATTACAGTAATCCAACGGTTGATTATGAAAAACCTGACTGTGAAAAACTTGTGACATTTTGACGAACAGAAAAGTCGCTGTTTTTCCACAATCAGTTTTTTTAGAAACCAACCGTTGAGTTATTGTGATTATGGGCGAGCATGACATGAATAAAAAGATTATTTAATTTAACAGTCGGCTTTTTAAAATCTATTTTGTAATAGACCTTATGTAGTTTTTAACGGCAGTTGAGACGGGCAAACTTAATTGCAAACGTGGCCAAACTCGGTATCGTTAATTGCAAAATTTTAAAGTACGTAGATTTAGTTATATTTTGGGTGAAAGTATGTGACACTAAACTGTTTTTAACCCATCGACCAATCTATTTATTCCTAACAATAATTTTTTTGAGCTTTTTTATTTCCCTAACCTGCTAGATTTGGTTTTACTAAATTTGGCTAGAAATGATGGGCTTTCATTTTTAAAGTGCTTATACGCACCCACGCACATATCTTGAAATTATTTTTTTATCAATTTAAACCATTATTATGAATTTTGTTTATAAGAACTACTCATGCATGTAAAAAAAACAAACGAAAACAAAACCAAAAAGAGAAATAATTTTCAACTTTTAGTATTTTCCTTTATGATGATCGACATTAATTGTGACTTAAAAAGATACAAATTAAATTTTTTTTAATGATTTTTATTATGATTTACGATACCGCCATCATAATCCAATTAGAAATTTAAAAGTTAAAAACATCCTCAAATTACAAGGACAAGGTCACAAATGTCTTCAACAATTTCAATTTCAATGAAGGTAAATTAGTCAATCAATCAAAAGCTTTTTAACATTATTAAACTACTTTTAAAAATAGTATATATATATATATATATATATATAAATAAAAAGATTAAATAAAGTTTTGGCAAACCTAATCCATTCCCTCTCAGTCAAATGAAAATAACTTGACGTGACAGATCTCTTTAAAAAATTGAATGAAAGAAACTTAATTACACTAAAAATAAATAAATCCTTAATTTAGAATTTTAGATAGAAAATAAAAATAAAAAAAGAATTTTCTGAGCTTATGGGAATCAAATGTACACCTATATATTCGGGAAACTGTATCTAACAACCGACAGGTTGAGGTGGCGGCTTTCAAACATTTCAAGGTCAGACAGAAGAAGAAGAAGATCAAAACCGGTGGCTTATTTTTTATTATAATTATTATAAGAACCTTAATTTGTCATCTTTCTTTCTCCTACCAAACCAATTAAATAAATATTAGTATAATCTTAATCACGTACCTTCTCATCCACTTTGTTTTCTTCCTCTCTTGACCAATGATGTTGCAGCCAATAAAAAAAACATTTATATATTTTCAAAAACAAAAACACATTCTAGACAAGTGACCCTGCAGTACCGTAGGTACTTGTGGTGAGGCAACCTTTAACTCTTTAAGAAAGAGAGACTTTAGCTCGATCTGTATTAGTTTTATTTAAAATTAATTTTAAATAATTATTTTTTTTATAATTATTTTTAGAGTTATGTTTAAATTAGTTCTTGATATTTAAAAATTTTTATATTCGAACTCTAGAAGTGTTTGTAACAAAAATTAGGAGACGTTTTGGCTAACCATTCTCTATAACCTCGAGTCATTTAGTAATTACTCCATTTGTCCTAAAAATAGGCATTCTTTTCTTTTTTGACTGTCCTAAAATGATAGTCCCATTTTGAAAAGTCAAATTATATTTCTTTTAACTTTTTCATATTACCCTTTATTATTCCAATAATGTCTTGACATGACACCAAATGTAATTATAGAAAAATAGTAGTTTTGGAAATAAAAGGTAAAAAAAATCATAAATCAATGCAGTAATGAATTTTTTTAATATGCGTGTTTTTTAAAAGAGGCCTATTTTCATAAGACGGAGGGAGTAGTATGTATCGTCCATTTCTTTAAATCAAATGGAATTTTGATTGACCTCCAAAAATAGATTTTCAGCAACTTATTCCAACCAGAGCCTCTGTAATATATATATGACTGAGCATGGAGTCATTTTAGAGAGAGAGAGAGAGAGAGAGGCAACCCGAGTTATTTAACATTTTGTTAGCTCATCAACCAACAACTTGTTTATAACAATAGAACTTTATTCACAACCTACTACTTTCAGGGATCTGTCTACTCACTCTAAAAAGTTGTGATTTTTTTTTTTTTTTTTAAGAATGACCTCTAAAAAAGTATTTGTAAATATGATTTTCAAAAAAATATATTTGTAAGAATAAAACCTCCTCTGACTTGGTCAACATGCGCAAGTGGGCCCACAAAACAGATCGCCATATTTGGTTGCTTTTAATGAGTGTCATGGTCCCTAATGGTTTTCATTTTCCTCAAACCGAAGTGCTTGGTTTGGTTCATATAATGAGGGTATAGACTCACCAAACCGCCGATCTACGCCCCTACTAATTGCATAATGTATGCTTGTTTGATTGTAATTGTATGAATTTGTCTAATTGGAATTTATTTTGGAAATTGGTACTTGGTAGTGTTGATTACTTCATGCATAACAGTTTTTGATTTGAAAATTGCTAGTAGTTGATTTTGGGTGACACAATTTTCAAATTACTTCATGCATAATAGGTTCCGCATTGCTAGTGGTTGAAAAGAGAGAGAACATAAGAGTTGGCAGTGACACAATTTTTTTGCGTGACACAATTATTTTTTTTATTTTTATTTTTCCAAATTAGTGTCTATCAAAATCGATGATAGACCGACAGAACCAAGCCGAAAAACATCCCCTATTTCGGTTGGTTATAATGAGTGCCACGATCCCTAATGGTTTTTATTTTTCTCAAACTGACATCCCCTATTTTGGTTGGTTATCATGAGTGCCACGATCCCTAATGGTTTTTATTTTTCTCAAACTGAAGTGATTGGTTTGGTTCATACAATGAGGGAATAGACCGATCAAACCGGCCGATGTACACCCCTAATTTCATTTCATTAAAAAAAAAAAAACTTTTATAATCCGATCCGTAAAGAATATTATTCAAATATAAAATATAAAACCTTTCATAAAATCTAAAAAATGATATATTAGACAATATATGTTATAAGTTAATTTTAAATTTGACCTACAGGATACATGGTATAAAATCTTATAATTTGGACTTAATAATAATAAAAAATATTTTTAGATTCTAATTAATATTTTTTTTCTTAATTTTTTTTTTCTTTTTTGCGGGAACATTGTAGTGAGAGAAATTACTGCAACTATTGGCGACGACATTACGTTTTTTACTTTTGTTTCAAAACTTTTTTTTTTCTTTTTATAAATTTGTTTTAACTTTTAGTACTTGTCGCGGACAAGTTGGTCATAAAATAGGGGATATGGCAAAGACTAACCTACACACGTAATGACGTAAGCAATAAAGCTAGCTAGGTTGACGTAAGCAAGAAAGGTGCGTATCCGGCAGGACAGGGCACGCATCTAGACAATATTAGACAGATTGATAAGATAAAGTTATGATTAATATATTGATATATATTAATTTGCAACAACCCACTATAATAATACCAACCCACTATCATACGTGATGTGACCGAAAAATCAAAATTGACGGCACCTTTTTATGGTTAGGTTCGGTGACACAGGGTAACACTTTCGTGTACTCGTGGTTTGACAGTAATTTGTAAAATTTAAAGTAGAATTATAAGTGTTTTAAAAAATTAATTGTTAGATTAAAAGTTTCGTTTATTTATATTATATATACCAAAAATTATATTAATCTAACCGTACAGTTGATTTTTCAAAAATTATTACAGTTGCAGATAGTTTTTTTATAGTTTATTTTAAAACTGTGATATTTTTAAAAAAGTAACCGTTTGATCAATGTAATTTTGGATATACAGAATTTGTATGAATTAAATATCTAATCCAATAGCTGGCTTCTTAAAATAATGATCCTATATTAGGTTTTACAAATCCTGACTAAAAAGCATGTATTCTCGACCCTGACCATGTTTTGTAATAACCTTAAATATTATTCATATATCTTTCTACTGTCTCCTACCTAACCAAATAATAAATATATATTACTTCAAAGTTTGGTTGTTTTCATTTGGTCACGTAGCGAAGTCTTGTTTTATTCATTCTATTTTTTGCCCCACTTTACATGTCTAAGTTACAAACTTTCAACCAATTGCAACAAGCCATGCATGGAAAACTGGAGGAAAGCTGATCAGTATGTGCATACCTAGCTAGCTTGCTTTCGATCACCAAACCTACCAACTACAATGGAGTTTTCGTTTCTTAATTATCAAATTATACCGCTCCTTTTCTTTTCTTTTAATGGAAGTCAAAATCGTTACGCCACATGCCTGCATTTGATAATATATATATTACTTCAAAGTTTGGTTGTTTTCATTTGGTCATTCTATCTTTTGCCCCACTTTACATGTCTAAGTTACAAACTTTCAACCAACAAGCCATGCATGGAAAACTGGAGGAAGGCTGATCAGTATGTGCAAACCTAGCTAGCTTGCTTTTGATCACCAAACCTACCAACTACAATGGAGTTTTCGTTTGTTAATTGTCAAAATACGGTTCCTTTTCTTTCTTTTAATGGAAGTCAAATTCGTTATGCCACATGCCTGCATTTGATCAGTGCTAACCAAGGAACCATACAGCATATATGTTAAATATAGTTTTATATTGATGTAATTCAGAATTATTGAAGGCAACCATCCGACAGGCTTGGGATATATGGGGATCCCTCACATCACGTATCCATGGTGAGACAGGATGGTGCAAAAAAAAAAAAAAAAAAAAAAAAAAAAAAAAAATCACTCATAAGATTTCAAAATTACACTGTTAAGCGTTCGAAATTGTCAATAGTCTCGATACTACAACCCCAAAGCATCAATGTTTATATTAGGTTGCTTCCAACCTAACAAATTGGAAATGTTGGATAACTTCCGGCCTAATAGAATATATTTGTTAGGTTTAAACCTACCTAATATATATAGTTTGTAAGATTGGAAGCAATCTAACAAAATCACTTTGTTTGGTACTATATATCTAACTTAACACTTACAATTTAATTTGCAAAAAAATAATAATAATAAATAAATAAAAAACTATAAATGCTTCAAAAAACTCAGCTTTTCATTACTACTGGCCTCTTGAAGTTCGATTTTCTTATCCTATTAAACAATTCAAAGAATGTTGAAATTCTAAAATGAAAACAACATATATGAGAGAGGTGTTACAGAGATGAGGAGGGTTTGTATGGGATGGTGAATGAGAAGGAGAAAGAGAAGGAGAGGGAAGATGAATAAGAAAGAAAGAGAAAGAAAGAGAAGGAGAATGAAGAGGGTTTAAATGAGGATTGGAAATTTTTAAGGAAGAACGAGAAGGAGAAGAAGGAGAATGGTTTTCTTCATTGAGCTGTGGAGATCAAATCCTGTAGGATTTATGGGATTTTTTTTTTTTTTGGAGTTTTAAATGTCTTTAATAGTAAATTCAGTTAAGGACATTATTGGAAACATGAAATATGGGGTGTAGACCCATCTTTGGAGTTGCAATATCCAAACCTAGCATCAAAGCGCAAAGCTTGGCCTGGCCCAATTGGGTCCAACCCAGATAGACTTTATGGTCCTATGTCCAAAGGGAGGGGATGTTGCAACCCCTTCAAGCTCTCTCTATACCCTATATTTCCCTCTTCCAAAACTACCCATGAGCAAATTAACCATCAAAGACATTAATTTTTAAAAACTCAACCAATTCCATGGAAATTTGATCTCTACGTACACCCGACCTTCTCTCTTCTCATTTTCTTCTCTTTCCCCATTCCCTCTAAACCTTACCTATGCCTTTAGCCTCCAATCTCATTTAACTTGACTACATCATTTTTTTTTTTTTTTTGCAATCTTTGGATGGTTTACAAACGTTGGAGGTCAAAATAATGTAGGTCTAAGAAGATGAGAGCACTGAGAAGGTTTTTTTTTTTTTAATTTATTTATTTTGTGGCACGTTCGATAGTTAGAAGAACTAGACATATTCATCTCCAAACATAATGAAAATCTCTATTACCCACCAAACAATTCAAAAATCTTTAAAAAAAGAAAGAACATTTTCATCATTTTTATTATATATTGAAAATGTGAAAATGTTTTATCGAAGACCACCGAACATATTTTCGGTTGGCTTTCACCAAACATATTCACTATGTTCGGTTGGTTTCCACTTTGTTCAGTTTTGCAAACTACCGAATGTGCCGCCATTTTGAGCCAAAAAAAAAAAAAAAAAAAAAGAATTGCAAAATGCTTAGGAAAAAAAAAAAGCACCTTCTTAATGCTCTCACCATTTTAGACTTCAATTATGACCTGCAACATTTGTAAACTATCCAAAGATTGCAAATAATAATAATAATAATAAAACAAAATAAAAAATAAAAAACAAAATTTGTGGGATTGAGGGGGGAGATAGATTGAGAGGAGAATAAGAGTAGAGAGAGAGAGAGAGAGGAGGAGGAGGAGGAGGAGAAGTAGAGAGAGAGACCCACCTACCGAATATGCGGTCGCCGAAGCTAGGGTGATGTCAGTGATATTCTCGCGGGTTAAGAATGGACTGAATTTAGCTTCAGTTTGTTTGGGGCAAATATTGATAGTATTAAAATGAGATTATAAGTATTTTAGGAAGTTAGTTGGATTTAATTACTAAAAATTGGGGTATAGTATGTTATATAGAAAATTTGGGATTATGTATTTGATAGACCATCAGAATTGATGCAAGGTAATTATGATAAAGCTTACATAATGAAATCAAGCTTTACAAAAATATATAGGCTTGTGGAGCAAAAACAAACCTTGTGAAATATATTTGTGGAATAAGTTATGGTGCGGAGCAGTGTACATACTGAGGAACAGTGAAATTCAGAATAAATTAGATTGTAAAGCAGTAACAGTAGGGGTGAGCATGAATCGAACTAAACTGACGAAACCAAACCAAGCCGACATGTTTTGGCCGGTTTTTCTGCTGAACCAGTTTGGTCCGGTTCTTGTTTTAATCATTTTTTCGTTTTCGGATTGGTTAGATATTTGTTTATGTTACTGACCAAATGACGCAGGCCAGCACCTAAGTGTGATGGTTGCGGCTCGTTTAATGTCGAACAAAGTGAGGGATAGTTCCGGGAATAGTTCATTGGAGGCAATGGACGCGGTCAACGTTGCTAATGTCGGATGTCAATTGACGTGACCAAGCCAAAAGCTTGATTAAATGGAGGAATCAATCCACTTCAATGCAAATAACTTGTTGGGATATATTTTTTAATCCAAAATTCTGTATTATATCTCCTTCCTTTTTTTCATTCCAATGATGGCTTATATAGATTAGTTGGTCATAAATGAAAGCACTTTCCTAGATATGCAGGCTAACACCTAAGTGTGATGGCTGCGACTCGAATTTTTTTTGACTTCATTAAAGATTATTTTAAATGTGCCACATTGACGCCTAGTTGGATGACACCTTGGCGACTGCATCATTCTCCCCTCCATATAGAAAACTCGCCCTTGAGTTCAAGTAGGCTTTCACTGCATAACTTTGAGGCATTTCTTCCATCGGCATCTTTCTTGGTTGTTGATGGTGAAGTCCTCCAACTTGTTTTGGTACCTTTTTATTAGGCTTCCATAGCATCACAACACTTTTACTTTCAACAAGAATAAATATTTTCTTATGTGGAGACTCGAAAAGATGGGTATCTTTATGCACACCCAATACAAAATAAAAGTCTTCCATATTTTTCAAAACAAAATTTTTTATTTTCCCAAACAATTATGACTTCATCAAAGAGAAAAGGCTCTCCCACTTCTTTTCTTTTGTAGGAATGTCATCCATACCCATGGTTGCAAAATGTACAATTTCTTCATCGTAAATAGGGGGTTTACTCCAATCAACAAGGTCATCCATAAGTGACTTCGTAGAAAAGAGTGGCCACTTTAAATCTTGCTCCATAAATTCTTCACACTGAAATAAAGGTTCAAATTTCGGGTGTATTAAACAACACAATGAGCACGAACACCTTTTAGTATTTTTCCAATAACTTTTTGTTCTAAACTCCAAATGACAAGCCGTTTGTTTCATTGGAAACCGGAATCGAAGAGCTTCGAAATGATATAGGATACTCTAAGTGAAACTATAGGAGCAAAATCAGTTTTAGCCATGAACAATAGCTAATTTTTGATTCCGTAGAAGAAGATTTCCAAACCCAGCAGTAATAGCTGTGGCTCTAATACCAACTGACGCAGTCCAGCACCTAAGTGTGATGGCTGCAGCTCATTTAATGTCGAACAAAGTGAGGGATAGTTATGGGAATAGTTCACCGAAGGCAACAGACGCAGTCAACGTTGCTAATCACGGATGTCGGATGTCAATCGACACGACCAAGCCAAAAGCTTGATTAAACGGAGGAATAAATCCACTCCAATGCAAATATCTCGCTGGGATATATTTTTTAATAAAAAATAATGTATTATATCTCCTTCCTTTTTTTCATTCCCATGATAGCTTATATAGATTAGATGATCATAAATGAAAGCATTTTCCTAGAGACTCTACATTTTCCTAGGTTGTCAACCATCCTTTCCTAGATACATTTAATAGGACAATAATCTTCTTTGCTTAGATATATTAAATAGGACACAACTTACTAACATCATTAATTACTAGAACATTGAATGCTTAACATTCTTTTTGACTTCGTTAAAGATTATTTTAAATGTGCTACATAGACGCCTAGTTGGATGACACCTCGGCGATTGCATCACCAAACTGACCAAATATATGTATTATTATTATTATTACAATATATTATTAATTTAATTTAAGTTATAAAATAAACATTTCTTAAAATAAAAAATCAAAACCCATTTTCTTTCCTTTCTTCTCTCCACTCTCAAAACCCTAGAAACCCATTTATGTAAAACCTGCAAAATCACTTCTAGTTCCTAGTTTCCGATTCCCACTTTTTCATACTCTCCTCTTTCAATCTCTCTCTCTCTTGTCCTGTCAAATCTCTACCACGGGACAAACCTAAACCACCACTTCACCACTGCAGCAAGGTCACCTTCACGAAATTACCCGACTCTCTCTGTCTCTTGGTCTTTCGATCTCTCTTGCACAGTCATAGCACGATAAGGATATGCCCCGTCGGAGATGAAAATGGTGGTCCGTGGTTCGACGACTCCGTTGAAAAAGATGAAAATGAAAGGCATTTTAGGTACCGGATATAAAATTGATGCTTTCTATTTTTAATTAAAGGTTGCTATTTTGTTAAATAACTATTGTTTGGGTTTGTTTGGTTGCCGAGAAAATGTATTTTAAAAGCTCGAATTTTTTTTTATTTTTTTATTTTACATTATTTGGCTGCTATTTGCTGTTTGGTTATTGATTTACATTTGTTTGGTTGCTAAGAAAACTATATTTGGTTGCTATTTGAAATTTATTTTTGTAAGCTTGAATGCTTGTATTTTTTTACATTGTATGCACCGAAATTGCACCGACCTAACCAAACCAATTTATCGGTGCACCGAATCAATGGTTTTCATGCATGATTGGTTTGGTTTGGTTCCCACTTCCATCAAACGGAATTGGACGGTTTGGTTTGCCCTACCCCTTCTAAACCAATCTAACCTAACCGTAAGCACCTCTAGCAGTATGTATTGGAAAAATATGATTATATATTTAGAATTTGGATTATATTATATCTAAATAAATAAAATAAATAAGTCACCCAATTAATTATAACATCACAGAATGTATAGAATGTATATTACAATGTATATTAATTTTGTATTACACGTAATTATATACCAAGTAGAATACTCATACTTAAATAATTAGATAAGAAAGAGATGAGTAATACTTGAATAAGAATTCTATGAAGATTAGAATTTAATTCAAGTAACCAATAGCACATAAGAGAAATAACATGATATATATTTAACATAAAATTAAATATTCACAAAGTGTCCAGATAGTAGAATTCAGAAACTCCAGATAGCAGAAAATTAGAAACGTACATTAGTTTTGATCAAAGTTAATGTTTAACACCATATCTTTAAGACAAATATCATCCCTTCTATTGGTGCTTAGAGTTTCTTAGACATTAGTTCCCTCGGATACAATGATCAATGCTTCAAGAAGAAGCATATCAGTCTTCGAGCATGGTGAACCATAATATGTCTTTCTCTCTCTCAACAAATGAAAACTAACAGAGTAACAGTATGAACAAATGAACGGATACTAAATGTCTCAAATAATGACCTAATTATAGACTTGTAGGTGCCTCTACAGACACACACCATGACTAGACAGAACTCATGAAGAACATATGCGACCGTAAAGAAAAATCATGAATGTTCTGCACTAATGGTCACAAACAGACAAACTGATACCTATATGGTGATTGTTGGCCCAAAATATACTATAGAGGGGGGGTGAATAGAGTATTGGCAACTAAAAACATATTTAAAAAGAGATTTGTGTGTTTTTGAAAACTCAAAAAGTTTAATAACTAGAATGAAAATTAAATCACAACTTAGCAATTAATATATCAAGTATATGAATTGAAATGCAAGAGATAGAGTTAGAGATATTCAAACACAACGATATTAACGTGGTTCGGACTCTGCCTACGTCCACGCCTTAAGCTCCAAGCTCATGGATTCCTCAATCCATGATGGACCACTCCTTCAAGGTGGAGAAACCTTTACAACCAATCTCACTTTCTGTGGAGATAAAACCAATGCTACCAAAGCACTTCTTCTCAAGCTTGAATTTGACAAAACAACCTTCAATCTTCACAAAGGTTATAACCCAACCCTTAGCTCACAAGAAATACAAGATTTGTGTTTGATACAATGAATGCTTTAACAAGTTGATTTGCACAAGTACAAGCTCAAACTAATAGCTTCTCAAATGATTAACAAAGATAACTTAAGAGATTTTCACAAGGAAGCTTTGAATAATGAATGCTCACAATGAATGCTCTTAACTATGATGGATTGATGGCAATAAATGAGAGCAAGAGCTCTATTTATAATGCATTTGGTCTCAAAGGACCGTTGCAAGCTTCATAGGTCTGATTGGTTAAGAGGGAAGAGGGGAGCAGCAGGGTGCATTTAATGCTGAGTTTACTAAAAGAAGAATTAGCCGTTTTGCTTTTGCAGAAGAGTTAGTCGACTAAACCAAGGCAAGTAGTCAACTACTAACTAAAATTTCAAAGCAACCAAACTTCTCAGGCACGATTAGTCGACTAGTAACTTAAAATCACTTAGAAAAACTTTTCGGGCTCAATTAGTCGACTAGATAAACAGGTTTAGTCGACTAGCTTAACCGCTTCACAAAACATGGCTACTAACTTGCAGTTAATCGACTGGAACAAATGATTTAGTCAACCAGTTAGCAAGTTAGTCGACTAGTTTAACTGTTAGTCGACTAAATTAAGAGATCTCAAAAATCATGGCTACTGGACCATAGTTAGTTGACTAGACTAATTGAGTTAGTCGACTAGATATGTTCTTAAGCCAATTTTCTAAATTTTCTAAATCTAAATCAACTTCCAATAAGTAAACTAGTTAACTAAGTGTTCAAAAGCTTTTTTGACTTAGTGTAAAACATTTCAATAGTTTCCAAGGATATGTATGCTAATGCAATATGAGTAAAACATTTTGTCTTTGAGCTATGCAAAGTTAAATTAATTGAGATGCCTTACATATGATTCCTAATACTTTGGAGATACAACTTGGCTTCAATTTGAACTTCATAAGCTTTGAATGAACATTTACGCATCAACTTGCTTGAGATATGTTGATGAGCTCCAACAAGATATATCTTTGATTTTAAGGAGACAAAACACTTAACCATTTGTTAGTGATTAAAGTAGTGTTTGTTTATCATCAAAATGTGGTCAACGGAATTGACCTTTAGGACTAACAATCTCCCCATTTTTGATGATGAAAAACCATTACTTTGAATCATAGATGAGAGAGCATAAGCTCACCTTCAATTTTGTACAAAAAGCTATGGTTAATCAACATATACAATAAGCAAGAAAGATATTAGATTTTTTATAGAAGCAATAATACTAGCATTAGTAATCATAAGATTTGATGTTCATAAATGAGCAACAAGATTCAAAAACTGTTAACCTAAAATTCTAAGTTTAGCA
Organism: Hamamelis virginiana; assembly: GCA_017140935.1. Taxonomy (NCBI): domain Eukaryota; kingdom Viridiplantae; phylum Streptophyta; class Magnoliopsida; order Saxifragales; family Hamamelidaceae; genus Hamamelis; species Hamamelis virginiana. Next base: position 466,781 of record JAESVK010000817.1, read on the forward strand.
AATATCCCAAAGTAACAGGTTAAACAATTAAGAGATAAACCAAGTTCAAAACAATAAACAACCAAGATCAAAGTGTTTCTCCCCCTTTGTCATCACAAAAAAAGAGAAAGATAGCTATAGAAAATTATCCGGATCAAAAGCCGAATCCATCGGTGCCTCTGCGACATGATCTGCAATGTCGAGCTTTTCCTTGATCTCCCGAAAAGTTCAATCATAGCCATTACAACGTTGGTTGAGTTGATCAAAATGATCAAATCGCTGATCAAAATGATCAAATTGCTGGTGAATCCCCATTGAGAAATGCTCAAAATGTGTCAAGAGTCGATCATATAGGTTTTGAGAACCCTCGCCTTGAGGTACTTGAGGTTCTTGAGGGGCTTCCACTCACCTTCGATGCCTACTCACCTTCTCATTGTCAACAATCCATCTTCTATCTTGAGGAATCCAACGATACCCCATTTTAACAAAGGTGGTTTCACAGAATGTGTCGGAATCTTTATTAGGATCATTTGATATAATCTCTTTCTTAGACAACACATCCACATCAAGCAGAGAGAAAATATGGGTCAAGAGCATCCCATAAGGCAGAGCATAGTTGTGGATAGGGGTAGCATTATGAATATTGTTAATGATGACATAGGCAATATTAATTTGTTTAGAGGTAAGCACAACTCAAATAAGAAAAACATCAAGAACAGAAACATAAGTATAACTGCCAAACCGAGGTAAGATGTTGTGAGCAACGATGGAATGAATGACTCGAGAGTCAAGTATGAGTTGGGAAGTGTTGTTTCTAAATTCATTCCTGGTCATTTCAGGATTACCACAAACAAGTCTAATTGCATCCAAGAGAGGAAAATTATCACCTCTCACGGTGTGATTTTCATGCCGAAACCAAAACATTTCACTAATAGGGATATTAAAAAGATTTGCAAGGTTTCTTTATCAAAAATGATTTTCACACCCTTGACATAGGAATAAATAGAATCATTGCCTAGGGCCAAATTTGCATAGAAATGCTTGACAAGAAGTGGTGTGGTTGGTCTAGCAATTTCTAACAAAGGTAACCAATGCAAATCATGAAATTTTGAATAGATATTGGGAAAAAATTCAGAGAGGAACGATTTAGTAACACTCTTACCCACAATTATGTTACGTTAAACAATATGTTGGGTATGAAGCCCTTCACTCTTTTTAATAATGAAGTAGAGAGAGTAGGGTTCGTTCGCGCGAGAACGATGAGGACCTCCCCAGTCACCTTCTCTTTTCCTTTGCCTCGTCGAGAAGCCCTTCGCCATGCAAACGGTGAGATAGAACTGATTTCTTGGGTTCTGTGGAAAATTAAAAAGAAATGTGAGAAATATGGATGGATTTGAAACAAGTTTGAGGGTTTAGAAACTTAGGCTTAGGGTTTGAAAGAAGGTTTTGTGAGAAAACCTAAGAAAAGAGAGAGAAAAATTAGGGAAAAATGAACGGACAGTTGAATTTAAAAAATAGAGCCGCTGACAGTAGTCGACTAGATTAATGAAGTAGTCGACTAATATGATAGGTAGTCGACTAGGTCATGATGTTTAGTCGACTAAACTAGAGGCAGTAGCTAAACTTATTTTTCCAGTTTAATTAGTTGACTATAACAAGAAGAGCAGTCGACTAAACAAGTTCGACAAGTTTGGTTTTTGAAAACTGGTGAGTTAGTCGACTATACAGAAAGTAGTAGTTGACTACTTTTGATAGAAAGTCTTGGTTTTAAAAAATTTTGCTTCAAATTTCATCCATTTACACTTAACCAAGATGAGGCAATATATATAACAAATAACAAGCATTAAAATAGCATATTGAGATACAACATCATGCATAATCACAATTTTATTGGTCTAATCATACCAAGTTTAATCCGAATTGTGCAAAAATGATCCTCCTTAAGAGGTTTCGTTAAGATGTCTGCTAATTGGTGGTCCGTGCTTACAAATTTTAATTCGACATCTCCCATTTGCACATGGTCACAAATGAAAGGTGCCTAATTTCAATATGTTTTGTGCGTGAGTGAAAACATAGATTTTTGGAGATATTAATTGCACTAGTGTTGTCACACCAAATAGGTATGTGATCGAAGGTGATCCTATAGTCTTCAAGTTGTTGTTTTATATAAAGAACTTGGGCACAACAACTTCCAGCGGCAATGTATTCTGTTTCAATGGTAGAAAGAGCAACCGAAGTTTGTTTCTTGGTAAACCAAGATACAAGCGAGTGGCTTAAAAAATGACAAGTGCCACTAGTGCTCTTCTTATTGGTTTTACAACTGGCAAAATCAGCATCCAAATAACTTACTAATTGAAATGGTGCATGTTTAAGAAACAATAGACCCAAATCATGAGTCCCAACAAGATATTTAAATATGCGTTTAACGGCTTACAAGTGGGAATCCATAGGATTTGCTTGAAATCTAATACATAAGCATACACTAAACATGTTATCCGGTTTACTTGCAGTTAAATAAAGAAGACTGCCTGTGAACTAGCGACCTATCCCAAGGGATCGAGAGGCCTTCGTTCACTTTGGGTTATCGTGGATTGTGGATGATCTTTATCCGTCTCGATTTATACTTCTCTATTATCCTTCTATATTATCCATGTTTATCCTTCTCTATTATCCACTCAAGATTGGGTTTTGAAAAAGGATAAGAGTTTGTAAAAAAACTGGGAGTCGCCACCTTATTTTTAGGGAAAAAGGAAACCACAAAAAGAGTTTTATTTTTAATAAAACACTGACTCCATATTTTAGGAAAAAAGGCAAGTCTTCGAACCAAAGTAGGATTTGGGGGCTAGGTACGAAGTGGGAAGGTTCCAAGGAACTCCTTGTAGGCACTCACCTCGCCCTAATTAAAGGTTTCCTAATTGAGTTTGGGCTTTATCAAAATCTTATCACAACAATGCTTTTTATCTAATCAACCAGAAAATATGAATAATAATATATAATAATAATAATAGATAGTATAAAAGAATAAAAGAAACCTAATAATCTTAGGAGACAAGAGTCAACCTAAGTTTGGATTTGCGCCCTATTGACTGCCTACGTACCTTACCAATCTCTTGATAAGAATCAAAGTCCACGTAGTTTGATTAACTAGGATTCTCCTATTGTAATGAACTACACTATCATTAGCATTCTATCTCATCCAAGACTCTATCTTCGAGAGTTTTTATTAGTTTGAAATTCTTTTAAAAAAAAATCATCTTTAGTTAATAGATTTCTAATGAATTTGGAACTTCTTTTAAAACACAATCCTTATCAAATCATAATTCTTTCAAAAGTGGGAATTCTATCCCGAATCAAATCCTTTCAAAGGGTAGAATTTCATTCCAAATAAAATTCAGAGTTCCAATTTCATTAGGATTCAATTAATTGTGGATTAATTTTGATAAAACATTAATTTTGGAAATTCTCTCAAAGATAGGATCCTAAACTCACTAGAATCCTAAATCTAATGTAATTCTTACAACAAAGGAGAATTCTAGGTGGGGTCAAGTGACCCCCCTAATCCTTGGGTTTCTAGCTAATCCTAGGTTAGTCTAAACACCTAAAATACTAAATGCATGCTTGCTGGAATTTAAATAAAATAAATAAAAGATGCAACAAACAATGTGTGAACCAGCCAACCTGATCGGGAGGCCTCTCGTTCATTTTGGGGGTGTTCTTGAGTGGATTGTGGATTATTCATATATCCGTATCGATTTATCCTTCTCTATTATCCTTTTCTATTATCCACGTTTATCCTTTGCTATTATCCACTAAAGATTGGATTTTTGAAAAAGGATGAGAGTTTGTAAAAAATTAGGAGTCGCCACCTTATTTTTAGGGAACAAGGAAACCACAAAAAAAAAGTTTTATTTTCAATAAACCATTGACCCCATATTTTGGAAAAGCATGGTCTTTGAATCAAAGTAGGATTCGGGGGCTAGGTTACGAAGTGGGAAGGTTCCAAGGAACTCCTTGTAGGCACCCACCTCACTCTAATTAAAGGTCTCCTAATTACTATTGGGCTTTATCAAAATCTTATCATATCAATCCTATTTATCTAATTAATCATTGAAAATAGTATAGATAATACTAGATAATAGATAATAATAATAAAAAAAAAATCAAAGAAATCCTAAGACCTTAGGAGACTAGAGTCATCCTAAGATTGGACTTGCACCCTATTGATTGCCTACGTACCTTACCAATTGCTTGATAAGGATCAAAGTCCACGTAGTTCGATTTACCTAGGATTCTCCTATTGTAATGAACTACACTATCATCAAAATTCTATCTTATCCAAGACTCTATCTTCGAGAGTTTTTATTAGTTTGAAATTCTTTTTAGAAAATAATTCACCAATTAGTAGATTCCCAATGAACTTAGAATTCTTTTTAAAACATAATTCTTATCTAATCACAGCTGTTTTCAAAATGGGAATTCTATCCCGAGTTAAATCCTTTCAAAGGGTGGAATTTCATTCCAAATCAAACTCAGAGTTCCAATTTCATTGAGATTCAATTAATTGTAGATTAATTTTGATAAAACATTAATTTTAGAAATTCTCTTGAAGATAGGATCCTAAATTCATTAGAATCCTAAATCTAGTGTAATTCTTACAACAAAGAAGAATCCTAAGTGGGGTCAAGTGACCCCCCTAATTCTAGGGTTTCTAGCTAATCCTAGGTTAGTCTAAGCACCTAAAATACTAAATGGATACTTGCTGGAATTTAAATAAAATAAATAAAAGATACAACAAACGATGCTAACAATGCATGAAAAATGTCCTAAATGCAATCTAATCAAACTATGTGAACCTAGGCATATTTCTAGATTGGATTTGGCCCTAAAAATGGTTTTTAACTTATTTTAAAGTCACTTTCAATCCATGGACAGATTTGAATATGACTTTAGAAATAGTTTAAAACCCATGAAAATAATAATAAAAAAGGGTATAAATGATCTAGTATGCAACCTAATATGATATGCTATCATTATTATATATAAAACAATGCAAAATATGGTTTAAAAATGATAAAAAAAAGTCCATTTAAAGTATATATTCAAATTTGGACAGATTTGGATACATACTTAAAATGGCTTGAAAACCATTCTTAATCCACACAAAATTCCAAATAAAAAATCCTAATATGCATGCTACTATAATAGACTAAGGTACTCATGCAAAACAATCGACAAATAACATATATTCATGCTTAAAACTATCAAATCTACCACAAGGGAAGAAACTTACCTTTGCTCGCTCCCTCAATCACAATTCATAAATCAATCAAGATTGCAAATATCCCATGTGATGAACCTTAACAATTAAGAGCAATAACAATGCTATTTTATAGAAGAATAATACATGACCCTTATTTATGCAAAACTAATTCTAAAGACACCAAACAATGCTATTTTAATATGAACTATGATCACATCTATTCTCATAAAGAACCATGCATTATGGTAAGTAATAAAACCCATGTAATCATATATTCAAATAAAAAAAAAAGCAACTATCATACTCAAATATGCACACTAAACTAAGATTTCTAACATTAAGCATATATTTTATGTATCCTCATATAAAATCATATCATTGAATAACATAAGAAATACATACTATACATTAGAAATCATCCACTAACATGCATACTATTTAAAGCCTATCATGCATACTAATTAATCCTATCATGCAATAACAATTAACTTTTTACTTCTAACCTATAAGTACCTAACTTAAGAATTCATTCCTAACATGACATAGACATGGAAAAAGAGAAGAAGAGAAGAAAAAGAATCCTAAACATGCAACTATGCAGAAAATTCCAAAATCAAACTATGTTATGTAGAATTGAAATCTAAACACAATGGGGTATGAAACTAACCTTTTAGCTCTCTTCTTTCAAGCTTCAAGCTCCCTTCTTTAAGCTTCAATGGCCTCCAAAAATGTGGCTAGGGTTCTAGTGCAGCCCCCAAGGTCCCAAAGTCTCTCTAATCAAAGTTAGCTCCCCTAAACCTATTCCTAAGTGATGTATTTATAGAAAAAGGCATCAAATTGATCAATGGTTGTCATTAAAACCCTAAGAAGTGATCCAAGGGTCATAAGCCAGTCTTCCAAGGTGTTAAAGTCCATCCCAAAGTCCCCAAGGCCGAATTGGACACATGGCAAGGCTTGGAAGAGTCCCGAGCAGGAAAAACACTAAAAATTAGCAGTTACTGGGCAAGAGCATGGATGACCGTCCACCCTAGGACGGCCAACTATCCCCTAGGGATGGCCAACCGTCCGGGGAGGGATGGTCATCGATCCTTCAGCCCAAATTTGACCTATTTTGGGCCTCTCTCGACCCGTCTCGGCTGTTTTCGGGCCCGTTTTAAGTCCAAATTCGACGATTCAAGCACCAAAACGATCGTGATTCGATTCTTCATGTTTTAAGAAGTGTTTGAAGTGAAAATGAATTGACTAATGTCAAAGTTTTAGGGAAAAGCTGACCGATTAGCTGTTAAGGGTCTGCCGGGCCCAAATTAGGGTTTTGAAATCAGCTAACCAATTGCTCTCGAAATCATTTCTTCTTCTCGAAACAAGTTTTAAAACGTTTTGAGAAAGAGTTTTGAAGCCTTTGAAGGCTTTGGTTTGATAAAAATATCGAATCCCGGTCGCTTCCGGTCGAAACGCTAATCTGGGCTTAAAAGGGCCTTTTGAGCCTTAAGAGCCAATCATGAGCCAGAAGGCTCCACAGACCTTGTCACTGATCAATTTAGCTACTAAACACGCTTTAAATATCCATGCCAAAGTCTCGGGACAAGTTGAGACAAGATCGATAGCCATTCAGAGCCTTTGTGATTCAAAGGACAGCACTGCCCTTCAAGTCACAAAAGGCCTTATTTTATATTAAGCCTGACTTAGAATGCCATGAAACTTTACAGAGATATTCCTACACTCTCTAAAAACTAAATGAAAAAAGAACCGACTCGATCTAACCTAAAAACCTACATGCGATAATGACCTCTAACTAACTACCTACAAGGGTAAAATTGGCAACTTAGGGTTTTAACACCTTATTTTACCTCTAATCACAGGCAACCATTCATGATCATACTCGTGGTAAAAAATGGATGTCTACACAATGCAAAAAATGCATGAAAAATGACCCTAAATGCAATCTAATCAAACTATATGAACCTAGGCATATTTCTAGGTTGGATTTGGCCCTAAAAATGGTTTTTAATTTACTTTAAAGTCACTTCCAATCTATGGACATATTTGAATATGGCTTTAGAAGTAATTTAAAACCCATGAAAATAATAAAAGAAAAGGTGTAAATGATCTAGCATGCAACCTAATATGATATGCTATTATTACTATATATAAAACAATGCAAAATGTGACTTAAAAATGGTGAACAAGTCCATTTAAAGCATATATTCGAATCAGGACATATTTGAATACTCACTTAAAATGGCTTGAAAACCATTCTTAATCCACACAAAATATCAAATAAAAATCCTAGCATGCATACTAAGATAATAGACTAAAATACTTATGCAAATCAATCAAGAAAAGTCACATATTCATGCTCAAAACATGAAATTTACCACAAGGGAAGGAACTTACCTTTGCTTGCTCCCTCGAACACAATTCATACATCAATCATTCCAATGCAGTCCATATGGTAAAATCAATTGAAATAAAACAAGAACAATACCAAACTTGATATACAATGCCCAAAACTACTTCCAACATCCTAACAATAACTATTGACACAAAAGACTCAAACTTTCTTATGAACATGCATCCCTACTCAAAAAATAGAAAATCATATCTATGAAACTAATCCCTAGCATGCATTCTAAACATAAAATAAAATCCTAAACATACTCCTAACAATCAAACAATAATTATCATACTCACAATATATCAAAGACTCAAACTCAACTCTAGACTTAGCCGAAACTTCTTAAACATGCAAAACAACAAAGAAAAATGACTCTAAACAAATCAAACACTATATGAACATTAAAGCATTCAATCCTAACTTTTAAATACCCAACTTAGGTACCCATCCCTAGCATGGTAATCGACATAGAAGAAGAATGAAGAAGAAGAAGAAGAAGAAGAAGAAGAAGAAAAAGAAGAAGAAGAAGAAGAAGAAGAAGAAGAAGAAGAAGAAGAAGAAATATGCAAGAAAACTCAAAAACCAACTCAATGATTATTCTAACCTTTCTTTGGCCTTCTTCACCTTTGCTTCTAACCTTTTCTTCAAACTCCAAGGACTCGAAGGACTTCAAAGATGCAACTAAAGTTGCTTAGGGGGTTGGTGTAATGCCTTGAGGCTTTACTCTACCAATTTGGCTCTTTAAATGCCTTATGAGATGTGTTAAAACTGATTTTAGGGCTCTCTATTTATAGGGGGACTTGAATTTGATCAATGGCTGAGTTTGAATCTCTTAGGAATGATCCAAGAGCTCTAAACCAGCCTTCCAAGGTCTTCCAATTCATCCCAAAGTCCCCAAGGCCGAGCTAGACACTTGGCAAAGTCCCAGGAAATCAAAAGACTGAAAAATAGCAGTTGTAGGCCAAAATCTAGGGTGACCATCCACCTTGGGATGGCCAACCGTCCGCTAGGGACGGTCAACCGTCCGGGGATGAATGGTCATCCATGGTTCAGCCCAATTTTGACCCGTTTTGGACCTCTCTCGACCCGTCTCAACTGTTTTCGGCTTTTCGGGCCCTTTTCAAGTCCAAATTCGACGATTCAAGCGCCAAAACGATCGTGATTCGATTATCCATGTTTCTAGAAAAGTTTGAGGATGAAAAACCTTAACCATGGTCAAGGGGTTGAGAGAAACCAAGCAGATTAGCTGTTTTGGGTCTATCGGGCCCTTTTAGGGTTTTGAAATCCACTAATCGATTGGTTGTAAAAACCATTTCTACTTCTCGAAACATGTTTTGGAAACATTTTGGAAAGTGTTTTAAAGCTTTTGAAGGCTTTGAACTCATAAAAAGGATCGAATCCCTGTTATTCCCGATTGAAACCTTAATCTGAGCTTGAAAGGGCCTTTTGGGCCTTAAGAGCCAATCATGAGCTAGGAGGCTTAACAGACCTTGCCACTGATCAACTTAGCTACCAAACACACCCTAAATATCCATGCCAAAGCCTCGAGACAGCCCGAGACAAGATCGACAGTCATTCAGAGCTTTTGTGATTCAAAAAACAATACTGCCCTTTAAGTCACAAAATACCTTATTTCTTATCAAGCCTGGCTCAGAATGCCATGAAATTTTATAGGGATGTTCCTAAACTCTCTAAAAACTAAATGCAAAAAGAACCGACTCAATCTGACCTAAAAATCTACATGTGATAATGACCACTACCTAACTACTCGAGAGGGTAGAACTGGTAACTTAGGGTTTTAACACCCTATTTCACCTCTAATCACAGGCAACCATCAATGACCATACCCATGGTCAAAAATGGATGTCTACAGAAGCCCCTCTGCATGGCTTTGCCAGTGAATATCAACGAAATATAATGACATCCCATTTTTGCAGTGACAAAAGAGGGATAATTGAACCAATTACTTACCTCAACCATCAAAATCATCTTGAAAGCTTCGCTTCAAATTCTTTCTTCCTAGAAGTCTCACTTCTAGTTATCTCAAAGATTTTCAATATGTTTGGAAATTTCATTTCCCATTCTCTTCAAATTAGGAGTCTTCGACTCATCCTAGAAATTTCATTTCTAGTTATCTCAAGGATTTTTAATCCATTTGGAAATTTTATTTCCAATCATCTTAAAACTTGGGAGTCTTCGACTCGCCCTAGAAATTTTATTTCTAGTCATCTCAAGGATTTTCAATCCTTTTGGAAATTTCATTTCCAATCATCTTAAAACTTGGGAGTCTTCGACTCACCCTAGAAATTTTATTTCTAGTCATCTCAAGGATTTTCAATCCTTTTGGAATTTTATTTCCAATCATCTTAAAACTTGGGAGTCTTCGACTCGCCCTAGAAATTTCATTTCTAGTCATCTCAAGGATTTTCAAT
>JAESVK010000817.1:485757-507530 GCA_017140935.1 Hamamelis virginiana
GTACCTTCTTATCCTAATATGAAATAGATATGCACTTTAGGATTGGTTTTAGGGCATACCTCTAACAGATTCCTCTTTATGAGAAATATATTTGGAAGAGCTTGGGTGCTCCAATCTCTTACTTTACAAGCTTAAAATGATGCCCATCAAGTATTTGATAAAATTTCCCAAGTACACAAAATTTTGATTTTTCAAATCCAATTTCTCATGTCATGATTCAAATATGTTTCACATGTCATGACAAGTTTTCAAAACACATTTCAAATGTATGCACACCAAGTATTCGATCAAATTCTATGGAATGAAAAATTCCATTTTTCAAAAGCAAATTTTCATGTCATGATTCCATTGACTCTGACAATTTTCTAAAATGATTTCATCATATCATGACAAGTTTTTCAAAACTTATTTTAAATGTGTGCATATCAGATGTTTGATAAAAATCTCAAGAAAGTAATGCTTAATGTTTTTTCAAAAAAAAAAAAACTATATTCTTTCTAGTGATATTTCCATGCTACTAAGAAAGTTTTATTTCAAAAATCAATGTCAACTAAGCATACCTTCAAGGTTTTTGATAAAATATTTTCAAAACTCATTTCCTTGGAATTTTCATTCCAACTACGTACATTCCTTATAACAAAGAGATTCAAAATCATTAATAATGTTAAGTTATTATAAACTTTCAAAGCATAAAACTACTTGTCATATAAACTCATACATATAATGATAGTGTTCAACATAACTATATGTCACACTTTCATTTTTCAACACAAGTGTTACACTTAGTGTAAGTTTCAAACCCATCATTCTATGCACTGATTTCATATGTCAATAATTCCATCATTTGAAAGTTATTCTAACTTTATCAATATCAATTCTATTTTTAATCAACCAACACTCATATTGCAGCCTTACTTCAACACAAGGATGCCTATGATAAGGAAGCCTAACCTCGACACTAGGATACCTATGATAAGGAAGCCTATCTTCAACACTAGGGTACCTATGGCAAGGAAGCCCAACTTAAGAACCTTTTAATGCAGATACTGTAAAAGTACCTTTGAAGAGAGGGGGACCGACACAAGTAGTTCACATATATCACTTATTTTCAAAAACAACCAAGAGGGCTTTCAAAATAATTTTTTTTTTTTTTTAAGAAAAGTTTATAAAAAGTTAAAAACTGAAGTATGAAAATTATGTTTAAGCACTTTGGCTTGAATCCTTTGATCGTAAAGTGGGACGTAAAGTCAATATCAACTCTGATTCTGATGGCTACATCCTTTGGGGTTCAAAACCTCATGCATCTTCTTCAAACGTAATGATGTGCATTCCTTCCTCAAATATCATTTGCACTTTTATTTCGAGATCAACCCGAAATACACCATGCACGTCTTCTCAAGAATTTTTATGGTTCACCAAATCTCTTCATGAAGACTTTCATTCTGGATGGTGAAATAGGTTGGCTTAAGTATCTTCGATCAAATGGATGGGATTGTCAAAACCAATGAATTTTCAATAATGGGCAAGAGGGATTCCAACAGAGTTTAACCACATGGTTGGATATCTCAAAAGGGGTTCGAGGAAGGCTCAGGCAATGGGCTTTGTTAGAGATTCTTAGCTAGGCTCATGTCAAATGATTTCACTTTTTCCACCAAATATCACTAGATTTCAGGAAAGAACAAAACATTAGGGACATAAAAATCCTCACGAAGATAAAACTTTTCAAACAAGTAATACCTAAAAGAAAGCTACACAAGAAATTTTAGGAAGTGACAAACCTCCTAAAATGGCAAGAAACAAAGAAGCAGCAGGATTAATGGCATATCCATAAATTTCAAGATATTAATTACCTTTATGAAATAAATGTCTTCAATTTATTTAGTTTCAAACTAATTGCCCGTGATAAATTAATTTTGAACTCAATACTTAGTGTTTTCACAAGAATTGGACCGCACCCAATGTAACTTTATGGGCTACCTACGTATCTCCACTTTTGATGTCTATTTCGAAGAAATTGTGACAAGTTATTTGATGTTTGTGGAGAATTAGGTCATCGTAGTTCATGACACTTTCCTTTCTTTACTTGCTTTTACTTTTGCCTAAGCAGCTTTTTCAGATTTTCCACTTAGCCGGCTTGATTTTTTTTTTTTTGAATGCCCTAACTTTTGCCTAGGTAGCCTTTTCGGTTTTCTACCTAGCGGGCTTGTTTTTGTTTTTGTTTTTTAATGCCCAAACTCTTGCCTAGGCAGCCCTTTCAGGTTTTCTACCTAGCGAGCTTTTCATTTTTTTCTTCTTTCATTTTTCTAAATTGATGAGATGAGCAAACTTAATCCTCTTTTAAATTTAAAGACAAATAGGGCTTGATAGCGCTCGATTAATGGTGCTCAGACTTCACATCTTGATTCGAATTCTCTTCTTGGGACTAAATCTTCTTCTTTTTCTAAGCCCCGGTATACCATATTTTCTTTTTCTTGAGTGGCTTCGAATGCCAATCATTTCCAATTCTTTTTTCTATTTTCTTTTTTTTCTATATTTTTTTTTGGAAGCCCCATTCTTTGGGAGGAGCCCCACCATTGAATCTTCATCGCATGATCTAATCTTTTCTATTAAAACTTTTCCAAATCTTCGCGATCTTTCCCGAGTATGAGTATACTATGGGTTGATTCAATTTGGGAAGAATCAGCCCCTAGTTACTAATCCATCATATTTCATCTCTTTAGCTTCATCTTTCTTGACTTTTTTTTTTTATCTATCTTCAGAATTAATGAAAGGTAGTCACACCACAACGAGGCCATCACATGATATATTGTCTCTAAACTTAAAAGTTTTACAAGTTTGCTTCAAGCATGATTTCCAATTGATTTCTTTTTTCTTGTGAGAAAATTATTGGCCCAATCTTAAATACCTTAGACAAGTCATTTGTCCCTAAACAATTGATTTTAATTAATTCATGTGGGTTGATTGTCCCATATTCTTTTGCTCAACGAGCTCCAGAGAGACATTTTTCTTTAGATTTACATTCATGCCATAAATATTCACAGAGGAAGACAATGCAAAGAAGATGCAGAAGAGAATCCTTTATTTTATTTTATTTTTTGAACTCGAAGGGAAATGGCAAAACAAATAAATCCTAAACAAGGGATCGCTTTAGTCCCACAAGCGGGCTAGGGAAACACTTATTATTGAAAATGAAAACTGAAATCCAACACTACTCAAAAGAAGCACAAACAAAATCTTATAAATTACTACTCGGCAGAAACAGCTCTTCATCTTTCATGGGCCTTCACTTGTTAGAAGTGTGCCCTAAAACCAATTAGTAGGTTGTTATTAGGGAACTTTAATTTCATTTATGTTATTGTATGAATCTTATTCATCTATAAAATGGCTTTTATATTATCATGTAAACTTGTGTTATTTATAACTGTTCATGATAATGTCCTTGAATAGCATGATAGAATATTGTATCTCAAGTGTTGAGATAGAGAGACATATGATTCTCAAGAACATCTATTCTAGATATGTTCCTGATCATAGGTTTAGTTTTTGGGCGATAATAAACCGTTAAGATTGGCTCAGGTTATACTAGCTCCAATGGGAGGATGGTGAGTCTCAAGCCATCTGTGTAGAGACACTATAGTAAACCTGTGGGTGCTTGTTAGAGAACAAGTACACTGAACGTGACCAATATGAGTACAGCTTATGGAGAAATATTTGAATGTCAAAAGCTGCTCATGTGTATAGTCACATTTGTAATCCTCATACCTGAGACACCACTGGTTATCTTATGTATGAATTACTAGAGTTTGATAGTATCTTGTACACCCTTAATCATGAGGATGTAATCAGTGCTCATTGGCTTTAGTAAGTTGTATATGAAGATAGGTGAGTGTGCAATAGGGGATCACCACCCTTAATATCAAAGGGAGAATGTCACAGTTAATTCACAAATAATAACTCAATGAAGTCTTAGGCCAAAGCAGAAGGTAACCAAGGAAAAGAGTTTTCATGGGTTAACCTAATTGAGTTTATATTTTGGTGAATGGCTAACACAGGATTAAGTTAGGGTTTGACATGAATCCATACCCGAATAACTTAATCGTGACATTGTTTGGTGAAGGATTATTTATTACACGAAGGGTTCATTTATATTTGTATATTCACCCACACCTAGGGCACGTCATGATATGTTTCTAGATGTCACTCATGACTAGTGTAGGCCTAATGATAAGTGTTATCATTGAGGGCAAAATTGGAATAGTTTCAATTGAACCAAAAATAGAAAGTTTCTATTTTGGGAAACATGCGATGTTCCCGAGCCACTACTAGGTTGGGGTGAACCCAATGGGTCACACACATTAAAGCTTAAGTGATCTTCTTGAATTTGTGAGGGGATATTCTAATTTGTGTATGAGTTTAATCCTTATTATTAAGGGTTAATAATTAAAAGAATTAAGGATACACTAAACTAGGATAAACCTATTCTTATATGGTGTTTGGTCATGCTAGCACTAGTAACCAAACATCATTGAAAGAGGAGAGAGTCTATAAATAAGAGGGATAGGCCTAGGGTTTCATAATCCAACTCATAAAAGTGAGCCTCTCTCTCTCATTGCCGCCACTCTCTCTCTCTCCCTCTCAAGCTTGCATTCTCTTCAAGAGTTGTGGAGATCAAGGAGTTCAAGGAGTCTTAGGCTCGTGTGGACTTCATTGGAGGCTTCCATATTTTTGGAGCTCGAGGTTTCGCGAGGATTCACGGCAAGGATTGGAGGATAGCATCTACAAAGGAACACAAGTAAGCTTTAATTAATGTTTGATTAATTGTTTTGATTTGCTTTTATAGTTTGAGTTCGATTCTTGGATGAATATCAATGGGAAATTTTTATTGTTTACATTCCGCTGCGTTCCCATGGCATATTCTTTCATCACTGAGGTTCTCCGTCAAGGGATCCATTGGAAAGCGGTGTGGTGGTGGGCTGAAGCTAATGATTGGAGAAATTGGGCAAAGAGACGACTTCGTGGTTAATCAGATCTTGAATTTCATGGCGAAGGCGGAAGCACTGGTTGGTCGAATGGCCTGGGTATTGATGAAAATTGCAGTATTCATCTTCATTGAAAGACTTGGGTATGGACTTAGGGAGACGCCTTGGCTCGAGGGGTTGCAAAAGGTTTTAATCTTTCAATATCTCGAGGATTTGATCCAAAGACATGTGGAAATCAGCAAATTGGCGGGGTGGATTTTTTCCATTGGAAGGCAATGTGGGTGGGATAATGGTATTGACTTCATCACTTGACTCTTCTTCGAAAATGGTTCGTTGTCTTTTGCGAGATGGTTCGTCTTTGACTTGGATTCCAGCCCCGGTAAGAGCTTTGAAATTGGGAAAATACTGTGCAAAGAGATACTTGCGATAGACTGGTAACAAACTCTTGAGTACCATTTGGATTTGTTCTTCATCTATTGGTCGGTTGATCATCTGAGAGACCTTAGCCCTCCACCTCATAATAAAAGCTGAGAAGGTCTCATAGGGTTCTTGCTTGGTTATTTCCAAATCACGACGAGTGACATCAATTTTCGTATTGTACTGGTAATGACTAATAAACTCAATGCAAACGTCCTCCCACATTTTTATCTTAGACTCATCCAAATGTAAGAACCATTTCAAAGCAGATCCAACAAGCGACTCATGAAACATTTGGGCTAGTAACTCATCATCAGCCCCACGGGGATGCATGGCTCTCACATACATCTTCAAATGGATCTTAGGACAACCCATCCCATCAAACTTTTCCAATTTCGGCATCCTGAAGTGGCTGGGTAAGCGGGCTTTCGGGAACAAGGTGAGTGAGGTCATGTCCATCAAGTCATCAGACCTTCGGAATCCTTTAAGGGATTTTTCCAGGGCTTCAATCCTACTATTCAGGAGAATGGGCTCTTTAGCGAGGTATGAAGGATTTTTGGGTTGAGGGTTCTCATCCAGGTCCATGGGCTTAACGGATTCAAAGATGGGCTTAGGCTTAAGGGATGATTCTCCTATTTCAGCCCCATTCTTTTCAGATAGATCTTAGGTTGCTTTTAGAGTTAGGAAATCTTCGGCCATTTGAGCTAGGGCTTCCATTCTTTCTTTGGAGGACATGATTATGGCAGCAGCAGTAGGGGAAACCTCATCGTTGTTAGCCATATCAAAATCAACATATGAATCAACACTTAACCCAGGCCCACTAGAGTCAATGATCCAAGCCAGAATGCTCTAAAAAGAAAATAAAATTTTGAAATCAATTTAAAGCCCCATGATTGCTTTTTGAAAAAGAATGATATTTTACAAAACTCACAAAGCCCCTACTTTCTAGGATATTCCTTTGAAAATGATGAAGGTTCACACCAAAAGCACGTGAGGAAGACTAGGGAATCTTAGGGGAAGAAGCCCCTAGTAAAGACACTCAGAATGAACAGACCTGGGCTTAAAGCCCACACAATTCTCACTTTCTACCTCCAAGGCCCAAAAGCATATGAGGATCATGTGGTAGCATAGCACTACAATGGGCCAAGGCCCACAGGCAATGGGGCAAGCCCCTGATTGGTGCTCTAATCTCATAGGAGACTTTCCTAAAGGTAACAAAAGAGGAATAGACCTAATTGCCCTACAATCTATGGGTTCTACACTTATCTTGCTCAAACGTGTAAGGGCAATTAAGGAAAATTCGACAGCATAACCCTACCATTGGGGTAAGTGGAGAGCTGAAAGGTATAGGGACTATATCATAGATACCCTAAACAAAGATGAATAATGGTGAAGGACCACTAAAATTTCGAGATCGTGGACCTAAGGCCCGCACAAAGATCACTTTCTAACCACAAGGCCCACAAACGGGCACAACAACTTGGTAGCAAAATACTACAATGGGCCTGGCCCCAGGAACAAAGAAAGGACTAGGACTATACCTTTGGCAACTACCCCAACCTTTAGGACACTTTCCTCATGGGTTACGAATATTCATCGAAGGTGTAGACCTAAGGATCCTACTCTAGACCATGGACCTAAAGTCCACGCGAATCTCACTTTCAATCCACAAGGCCCATAAATGGACAAATGGTCTAAAAGCATAGGCTAAAAGCCCACACACCAATCTCACCTCAAACACTCTCACATTCTTTCCTATGAAGATGGGCCTAAAGCCCACGTCTCAACTCACTGCAGACCTATACCTTCTATCCAAAGGATATGGGCCTAAAACGCACACCTCATATCTTCTCCTAAAGCTTACAGATCAATACCACTATTCGGGCAGCATAACACTACCACGGGCCTAAGCTCATGAACATATAGGGTACTAGCCTTCACTAGATACCTTGACTCTTTGAGGATACTTTCCTTAAGAGTTTAGGGCATTTCATAAAGGTATAGTTCTATAGATCTAGGTCCTAGTGGTTCTACACACTTCACAATCAAGGCTCAGACAAAATCGAGGGAAAATCCGGCAGCATAACATTACAATAGTGTGTGATCAGGCGATGTAGGGTATGTGTCCTAAAGAGACAGTCTATATGGACTAATGCAAAGGGTAGGCTGAGTGTCCCTTACTCGCTCGGTCCAATCGATATACCTAACC
This sequence comes from Hamamelis virginiana, assembly GCA_017140935.1. Taxonomy (NCBI): domain Eukaryota; kingdom Viridiplantae; phylum Streptophyta; class Magnoliopsida; order Saxifragales; family Hamamelidaceae; genus Hamamelis; species Hamamelis virginiana. The sequence goes on from JAESVK010000817.1 coordinate 493,363, forward strand.
ACATGTGACATCAGGAATGCCGCGTGGGTCCAACAGTACGTGATTGGTCCATTTGATATACCCGAGGGTGTGTGGCGAGAAGAGTGATGGCTTTCGCATACATGGAACCCAAGAATCAAAGTGACTGGGCACAGGGCTACGCTCATCGTTGGCTTTGGCATACAACGTCCTAAACATGTAGAGTCAATGCGCACACAATGCAGGAATTAAAGTCACACAGTCATACAAATGCAAGTGGTTGAATTTATTAATTAAGAAATTGAAAAGCCCAAAAATAATTAATTGGAGTTTAGCCCTCGAAATCCCCAGCGGAATCGCCAATCTTTGAACCAGCGACCTATCCCAAGGGATCGAGAGGCCTTCGTTCACTTTGGGTTATCGTGGATTATGGATGATCTTTATCCGTCTCGATTTATCTTTCTCTATTATCCACGTTTATCCTTCTCTATTATCCACTCAAGATTGGGTTTTGAAAAAGAATAAGAGTTTGTAAAAAAACTGGGAGTCGCCACCTTATTTTTAGGGAACAAGGAAACCACAAAAAGAGTTTTATTTTCAATAAAACACTGACTCCATATTTTAGGAAAAATGCAAGTCTTCGAACCAAAGTAGAATTCGGGGGCTAGGTTATGAAGTGAGAAGGTTCCAAGGAACTCCTTATAGGCACCCACCTCGCCCTAATTAAAGGTCTCCTAAATAAGTTTGGGCTTTATCAAAATCTTATCACAATAATGCTATTTATCTAATCAACCAGAAAATATGAATAATAATATATAATAATAATAATAGATAGTATAAAAGAATAAAAGAAACCTAATAATCTTAGGAGACAAGAGTCAACCTAAGTTTGGACTTGCGCCCTATTGACTGCCTACGTACTTACCAATCTCTTGATAAGAATCAAGGTCCACGTAGTTCGATTAACTAGGATTCTCCTATTGTAATGAACTACACTATCATTAGCATTCTATCTCATCCAGGACTCTATCTTTGAGAGTTTTTATTAGTTTGAAATTCTTTTTTTTTTTTTTAAATCATCTTTAGTTAATAGACTTCTAATGAATTTGGAACTTCTTTTAAAACACAATTCTTATCAAATCATAATTCTTTCAAAAGTGGGAATTCTATCCCGAATCAAATCCTTTCAAAGGGTGGAATTTCATTCCAAATCAAATTTAGAGTTCCAATTTCATTAGGATTCAATTAATTGTGGATTAATTTTGATAAAACATTAATTTTGGAAATTCTCTTAAAGATAGGATCCTAAACTCACTAGAATCCTAAATCTAATGTAATTCTTACAACAAAGGAGAATCCTAGGTGGGGTCAAGTGACCCCCCTAATCCATGGTTTCTAGCTAATCCTAGGTTAGTCTAAACACCTAAAATACTAAATGCATGCTTGCTGGAATTTAAATAAAATAAATAAAAGATGCAACAAACAATGCATGAAAAATGACCCTAAATGCAATCTAATCAAACTATATGAACCTAGGCATAGTTCTAGGTTGGATTTGGCCCTAAAAATGGTTTTTAATTTACTTTAAAGTCACTTCCAATCGATGGACAGATTTGAATATGGCTTTAGAAGTAATTTAAAACCCATGAAAATAATAAAAGAAAAGGTGTAAATGATCTAACATTCAACCTAATATGATATGCTATTATTACTATATATAAAACAATGCAAAATGTGACTTAAAAATGATGAACAAGTCCATCTAAAGCATATATTCAAATCTGGACGGATTTGAATACTCACTTAAAATGGCTTGACAACCATTCTTAATCCACACAAAATATCAAACAAAATTCCTAGCATGCATACTAACATAATAGACTAAAATACTTATACAAATCAATCAAGAAAAGTCACATATTCATGCTCAAAACATGAAATTTACCACAAGGGAAGGAACTTACCTTTGCTTGCTCCCTCGAACACAATTCATACATCAATCATTCTAATGCACTCCATATGGTAAAATCAATTGAAATAAAACAAGAACAATACCAAACTTGATATACAATGCCCAAAACTACTTCCAACATCCTAACAATAACTATTGACACAAAAGACTCAAACTTTCTTATGAACATGCATCCCTACTCAAAAAATAGAAAATCATATCTATGAAACTAATCCCTAGCATGCATTCTAAACATAAAATAAACTCCTAAACATACTCCTAACAATCAAACAATGATTATCATACTCACAATATATTAAAGACTCAAACTTGACTCTAGACTTAGCCTAAACTTCTTAAACATGCAAAACAACAAAGAAAAATGACTCTAAACAAATTAAACACTATATGAACATTAAAGCATTCAATCCTAACATTTAAATACCCAACTTAGGTACCCATCCCTAGCATGGTAATCGACATAGAAGAAGAATTAAGAAGAAGAAGAACAAGAAGAAAAAGAAAAAGAAAAAGAAAAAGAAGAAGAAGAAGAAGAAGAATGCAAGAAAACTCAAAAACCAACTCAATAATTATACTAACCTTTCTTTGGCCTTCTTCACCTTTGCTTCTAACCTTTTCTTCAAACTCCAAGGACTCCAAGGACTTCAAAGATGAAACTAAAGTTGTTTAGGGGGTTGGTGTAATGCCTTGAGGCTTTACTCTACCAATTTGGCTCTTTAAATGCCTTATGAGATGTGTTAAAACTGATTTTAGGGCTCTCTATTTATAGAGGGATTTGAATTTGATCAATGGCTGAGTTTGAATCTCTTAAGAATGATCCAAGGGCTCTAAACCAGCCTTCCAAGGTCTTCCAATTCATCCCAAAGTCCCCAAGGCCGAGCTAGACACTTGGCAAAGTCCCAGGAAAACAAAAGATTGAAAAATAGCAGTTGTAGGCCAAAATCTCGGGTGACCATCCACCTTTGGATGGCCAACCGTCCCCTAGGGATGGCCAACCGTCCGGGGATGGATGGTTATCCATGCTTCAGCCCAATTTTGACCCGTTTTGGGCCTCTCTCGACCCGTCTCGGCTGTTTTAGGCTTTTCGGGCCCGTTTCAAGTCCAAATTCGACTATTCAAGCGCCAAAAGGATCGTGATTTGATTCTCCATGTTTCTAGAAAAGTTTGAGGATGAAAAACCTTAACCATGGTCAAGGGGTTGAGAGAAACCAAGCCGATTAACTGTTTTGGGTCTATCGGGCCCTTTTAGGGTTTTGAAATCCACTAATCGATTGGTTGTAAAAACCATTTCTACTTCTCGAAACATGTTTTGGAAATATTTTGGAAAGTGTTTTAAAGCTTTTGAAGGCTTTGAACTGATAAAAAGGATTGAATCCCGGTCATTCCCGATTGAAACCCTAATCTGAGCTTGAAAGGGCCTTTTGGGCCTTAAGAGCTCATGAAGAGCCAATCATGAGCTACACTACAAGAAAAAGGACATTTTGCGGCGTTTTTAAAATGCCTTCTATAGCCTTTTGCAGCGTTTTAAAAACGCCGCATAAAACGCCTTCCTAATGACCGCCGTAAAAAGTTTTGGTTTTTTGCGGCGTTTATAAAAACGCCTTAAATATTACCTTCCGCGGCGTTTAAAAAACGCCTTTAAAAGTTCCCATATGCAGCGTTTTAAAAACGCCTTTAAAAGCTTTTTTGAGGCCTTTTAAAAATGCCTTAAATATGTTTTTTGCGGCGTTTTATAAACGCCCTTAAAAGTATTTTTCACGGCATTTTAAAAATGCCTTTAAAAAACTTTTATTCCATTTCCAAAGCGTTTTAAAACGCCTCAAATAGTTATTTATTTATTTATTTTTATTTTTTTTGGCTTGTTTGATATCTTCATATGCATCATATAGAAGTTACAATTAACATGAAGAAAAATGCACATTTCATGAAAATAAATTCTCTAAATCAAATTCTTTACATTCTATCACTTTGAAAGTTCTAAACACAAAAAATAACTATTTGTATATAGTTCTTAAAAATACATATTTCTCCCACAGTCATTCCCTTCCAAAATAGACCAAAAAAAAAAAAAAAAAAAGAGTTTAACTTCATCCATCGTTCATTTCTTGTAGCTCCAATTTGATAAGCTTCAAACTACAAAAACAACATAATTGTTACAAAAAAATATTATCAACTTAAAATACACATATATTTCACAAATTATAGTAACTTCATATTTTTAACACTTCTATAATAATAGTATATGATCACTAAAAGAATCAAATGACACATTCTACCACTCCTAATAATAAGAAATTCAACCAACAATTACATGAATCATCCTAAATATTAAATAATATATTGTTTCAATTTTGAGACGAAATTCCGGCAGAGTTCCGTCTGTTTTTGCAACATTCCAGAATTTTACCTGACATTATAAAAGTTTTATAGCACTTCTATACTCACAAAATTTCAACATTACTACATTCAAATGACACATCTTTGCACATCCTACCTCTCTCATTAATCAGCAACCAACAATCACATGAAAGGATATGATATTATATATATATGCACCGTTCTATAAACTATAGTCCATATACACAATAGTACAAAAGGATGAGCAATAGCAGAATGCCTGGTTTTACAATGCTCAATATAAATTTTTTACAGAATTCTGTCTGAGTAAAGAAATTAGATTAACATGTTTCTATTTGATCAAGTCAAGTAACACCCATCTTTGAAGAGACATAATGGATATGCACCATAAAAGGAATATGGAATCACACCATACCAACAAAAAAGCCTAAGATAGATATAAAGAGGCATTCATTCTTTGACATAAAGAGCATAAATAAAAAGGATAAAAAAAATGATGGATAATGCAATTTTATCAACTTAAAAAACACATATATTTCACAAATTATAACTCTATATTTTTAACACTTCTATAATAATAGTATACGATCTCTAGAAGAATCAAATGACACATTTTACTACTCCTAATAATAAGCAATTCAACCAACAATCACATGAACCATCATAAATATAAAATAATATATTTTTTCCTTTTAAGACAAAAATCCGGCAGAGTTCTGTCTATTTTTGCAACATTTTAGAATTTCACCTGACAGTATAAGAGTTTTATAGCACTTCTATAATCACAGTTTTTCAACAATACTCCATTTAGATGACGCATTTCGCACCTCCCATGTATAAAAAGTAAGCATCTACTTACCTAAAAATATACCTTAAGCTTAGAAATGAAGTGTTTCTACATTAACTACCATTACCTGTACCGGATGTCAACCATCAAAACGAATGGCGTACACTAGCCAGGAAACTGTACTTCCAAATGCATCGTCTAGAGTATGTAGGTCACGGGTTCCAAGAAACAAAGGAAAATTGGGGACGAATACGATATTCACCCAAACCTTATAACAATCGCGTCCGACAGGCACGTGGTGAACTAAAGCTTTTGGATCTGTAGAAGCAATGGTAGCCTCTGCAACCACTATTCCATCCTCCATCCAGCTTAACAATTTACATTTCGTATTTTCTAAATTTGTGTTACCTCCTGTTCCTGTCCCACTTCGTTGCGACTACCGAATATAAAATTAATAAAATTAGAGTAAAAATACTAAGATAAGTCAAACAACAATGGAACTATATGAAAATATGGTTAATAAAGTACTACCGGACCAACTGAAGCAGGACTTTCCTGTGACTGGCCCTACAAATTTATATACAATATGTAAGAAACACATAAAGAAATTGTGTAACATGAAATATAAATCAAAACTATTTTGTCCACTTACCCCACTTGACTGCATTCTCTGAGAAGCCATGGCTGCCATCATTTCCTTCATCTCTTTCACTTCTCTCTCTAAACTTGACATACCAGCAACCCTTTGCCTTAGCTCCCTCAACTCACCCATCACTGCCTTATTACTCCTATTTGTTCCAATGGAAGCATGCACCATAGATGGTGTAGCCCCAGATCCAAGCCCTCGTACTCGTCCTTGACGCTCAGGACCAAATACGTGAGCAATGGCATCGTTATGTATGCCTGTCTGGGCTTGACCTTGAGGCGTCTGGACATACTCTTCCATTCGGCGCTACAAGACATATTATATATTAATACGTAGTTACACTATAAATCTCATAGGAAAAAACAAGAAACAAAAGACAACTTACAATGGCATTTGCTACTGCGAGATTATCCGTCTTTCCCCCTTTTGTATATCCATGCGTCCATACATCAACTCTTGTTATTTTGGAAGGATATTCAGCTTTATTTTTCTATAGGAAAAATAATTGTTGTTATAGAGTAACTAATTAGGAGTATAATAGCACAATGTCTATCATAAATTTATATCTTATGGGAAATGAGTACTTATTACCAAATCATACTCTAATCGAGCAAATCCTTTACGAGAAGAGCGATGAACGAACGTCTGTTTCTTTCTAATCTCTTGATTTTTTAAACTTTGTTCCTGTAAAATAAAATTGGAAACAATGAGAGTTCAAACCAAATTAAAACTATGATTTTAGAAAATTTTCACCTTTCTTTATGTGAAACAAATTACATACTTTAAATTCTTGGGACTCTCGGTGACTCAAAAATGATTCCCAATCCTTATCATTAACATAAGCGGGCTTCAAATCATTTATGTCCATATCCTCACTATTACTATCTACTGCATTTTCATGGAATTGTTTTATTTTGGCTGTTATTCTACATTTGGTATTCCTTCGCGACTTGCCCATCATTTGAAAGCCCTTCTTAATGTCATCTGAATTGACTTTCCAATGTTACTGCAAGTGTGAACAATTGTAGTGTTACTTAAATTTAAAACACATATGAATACACATTAATTTACTATATATATAAGCAAATAATACCTTCACTACTTCCCAAGCTTTCTCCTTCATTTCTCGGGGAATTTGGTGCCAACTCCCCATGCTTAATGGTATTTGCTCCCGCACCAAAGCCCCTATTTGAGAGGCATATTGGTCTGATTCTAGACCAACGGGATCAAATCGCTCATTTGTAATTAAGGCCTTTTGTGGACCATCAAATTTCAACTTAGTGGGTCCTCTGCCCACCTGTGCTTTCCCTCTGTTTTGACTTTGAGAGGAAGTAGATTCCCTTTCCTCTCTTTGCTCCCCTATTTGCTTATTTACTCTCTCTTCTTCCATAATTGCTGCCATTACTGCAGCCTGTTGACGTTTAGCTTTCTTTCCCCCCTTTTTAGAGCTCTATGTATAACATGCAAAACAAAAATAAAAGGTTAGAGTAATTTTAGCATCTTTAGCACTATAAGAATTGAAAAACAATAAGCTAACATGTAAGTTACCTCGCCATAAGACATTGTGTATCCCCTAGTTGAAATGAACTAATGCCAAAACCTTCCAATCTTTCAAAATGGAAAACCAAATATATTAGATTAGCACAAAATTACAAGAGTATAACTAATAATTAATTAAATATAAATGATAAAAAATTACAAGTATAATAATCTGTAGGTAGAATATGAATCAAAAATCACATTAACCAACACAAGTAGTAATAAAAAAGGATGCAAAGAAACTAATATAGTTAAAGAAATAGAATATATAATAATCAAGTGTTATTCATACATCATACAATCACTATAAAATGTTTATTAATATATCAAAATCAGGTTGAAACATTGTTAATCATCCACTTCAACGTCCTCACAATCTTGCCTGACATAATTTTCATCTTCCACTTCAGTAAGGTTCAAATCAAGTCTTGATACATCTAGTGGAGCATATGGCATATAAGTATTCTCATCAAACATCTCTAAGTCATGAAGACCCCTTGGTGGTGCTTTTAGCACAACATACCAATTCGAAGTTGTTGTGTCCCTTGAATAAAACACTTGCTTTGCTTGTGAAGCTAAAATAAATGGATCTCTTTCAAATTGATTTAGTCCTTGGTGGAGGTTCACCAAAGTAAATCCATCATCAACTTTGATGCCATTTCCAATGTTGGCCCATGCACATAATTTCTTCTATGACCCCATAGTAAGAGATGTTTTAAACCACTTGTGCATTGTCCTTCGCACTAGATCAACACATAGTATCAGCATCAATGGAAACTCCACTATTTTGCGTCGACTTCTCAGCATCCTTTTTATGAAATCGATGTCCATTTATTATATATCCTGAATAGGACATTATATACTTCCTAGGACCTAATGCTAGCCACTGCAACGTACTCGACACGGTACTACCACTCGACTGAATCTTGTTTTCTAACCATTTGCAGAAGTTCTCATTGTGTAACTTTTATAGCAAGGTTTCGTTCCTTAACAAACGCTTGTCTGTACACTTGAGCTCTTCAACGTGCATTCTAAAAAAAAAAATAACCATGTAAGACAACTGTACAATGTTTCATAATTATTTTAAGTGTATTCAAGTATCCTATGGTACTTACCCCAAATATGGTTCGACTTCTGCAGTATTACTCAAAATGTAATTGTGGGCAATATGTAACATATCATCAGGCATCATAAACAATACTCCCTTTGAAATTGGACGCCTTTCTAGTATTCTTTCCTGTCCAAAATCTTCATTTCGGGTATGGTATCCACCTATTTCAGATGCCTTTTTAATGTATCCACTACAAAATCGCATGCATTCTTCAGCTAGATAACACTCAGCTATGCATCCTTTAGGTCATGCTGGGTTCCTAACATACCCCTTAAGTACCTTCATAGATCTACTTGGCAACATAGCAGTAATTATGATATTATAAACATAATTAAGTACAAAATAATTAAAATAAAAAAAGAAAAGAAGGCGGGGACCACCTCTCGAACGGGTACATCCAACGATACTGTACTGGTCCACATAAACGTGCTTCTCGTCCCAAGTGGATTGACAAGTGGACCATAATATCAAAAAATGACGGAGGGAAGAACCTCTCAAGCATGCACAAAGTCTCTGCAATATCCTCTTCTAGCACCTCTATTTTGTTTCTATCAATCACTCTCTGGCATAATTCATGGAAAAATGCACACAAACGTAAAATTGCATTCCTTGGCCCTTTTGGTAAAGATCCCCTTAATGCTACAGGCAATAACTGCTGCAAAAGGACATGACAATCAAGGGATTTGAGCCTACTATTTTGCAATCAGCTAACGAGACACAATTTCCAATGTTAGAGCTATAACCATCAGGCAGCTTTAAATCTCGCAGCCTAGTACAAAAAAGCTTCTTCTCTAGCTTGGATAATGTGTGAGGTGCCGGTGGAGCCAACTTTGAATTCTCTGGCACATGCAAGTCGTGTCTTATTTTCATTTCTTTAAGTCCCTGAAAGGTTCTGTGTAAACAAGCCATGGATTCGCAGCGGAAGAGGTAAAACAAAACTTTTTCATTTTATAAAATCAATCCATGTTCACAAAACCTTCAAGAATCGATTCAAGCATGGGGGTCATGTATATTAAAACACATATAAATAAGAATGAACATAAATCAACATAAATAAATCATACTTGATTGTGCTTTTCGATGCAGCTTTTCTTCGAGTTTCAAACGGATGAAACCTCCAAAGCGTATCCACACGAGAGCAAGATTCCTAGAACCTCCTAGCCTTCCACAACACTTGTGAGCAAGCTAGCATGGAGAGGGAGAGGAGAGCGAATTCGGCCCCTAGGGTTCTCTTAACCCTAGAATGTGAAGAACACATGTATTTATAGACTTTCTCCTCTTTAAGGGGTGTTTGGTTACTAGTGCTAGCATGACCAAACATCCTTGAATAGAGTAATCCTATTCTTGGTTAGTTTTGACTTTTAATTAATTAACCTTTAATAATTAATATCAAACATAACTCAAAGACAGGATTCCCCTCCCAAAAGTTTAAGGAACTCACTTACTCTCTATTGTGTGTGACCCTTTGGGTTCACCCTAACCTAGCAGTGGACAGGGACATCTCTATGTCTCCTAAAATAGAAACTTTCTATTTTAAGGTTCAATTGGAACGATTCCAATTTTGCCCTCATTGATAACCCTTTATCAATAGGCTTTCACTGGTCATGAGTGACATCTAGCAACATATCATGACATACCCTAGGTTTAGGTGAATAGCAGAACTATGTGAACCCTTCATGTTATTTAACCTTTCATCCCCTAATGTCACAGTTAAGATAATAGGTATGGTTTTAGTCAAACCCTATCTTCACAACTTGATATCTGTCCCACAAAATATAATCTCAAATAAGGTAATCGCAGTGAAACTCTTTTCACTGTTTACCTATCACTCTGGCCAGAGGTTCCCTTTGAGAATTATCTTTGTGAACTTATCCTAACATTCTCTCTCATATAACTGAGAGTGATGATCCCTTATTGCACACTCATCCATCTTCATGCATAACTCATTAGAGCCAATAAGCACCGATTACAACCTTATGGATAAGGCTGTACAAGATACTATCAAACTCTAGCAACCTATGCATAAGACAGCTATGGTGTCTCAGGTCTAAGGACTACCAAATAAATGGACATAACATTAGAATATTCCTTTGACAGAACTACCATAGGAATATTCTTTGTAGATCATGTTCAGTGTACATATTCTCTAATATGCACCCACAGATTAACCTAAGTGTCACTACACTGATAGGAAAGACTACCTATCCTCCATATGAGTTGGTTTAAATCTGTGCTACTCTTCAAACGGTTAATTAAATATCCACTTTAATAAACCTTTGAGTAGGAATTCTTTTAGAATAGATGTTTATGAGAAATATCAGTCTCTCTATCTCAACACCTTGAGATGCATATTTCTCTTATCATTTATTTATGGACCTTATCATATATGTTAGAACATATTAGATAAGTTATACCTTCAATATATATATATGATAATATGAAACTTAATATACCCTTTAGGATTAGTTTTAGGGCATACTTCTAACAGTCCCCACAAGATTTAGCATTATCTTTTGATTTTCCTTTCACATTCAACAGTGTGTTAACAAAGCTCTCGCAAATATTCTTCTCAACGTGCATGGCATCTAAATTATGACAGCAAACTAAAGCCTACAACACCAATCAAACAAAAAATACAAGTTCAATTCTGGAATTACAACTATTAACTAAGAATGGAAAGAAAGAAATTTAATCATTGAAAATCACTCACATCCCAATAGGGTAACTCAAAAAATGTTGACCTCTTATTCCAAGGCGATTGTTCCTCCCCTTTTTTTCCAACTTTTATCCCTCTCTTTTTTCCCATCTTTTTTCCTCCTTTTATCTCTCTCCCATTTTTACTTTCTTTTCCCCAGTTATTTTCAATAGTTATGATTGCACGCCAGGCTTCCTAACTAGTTACAGGTTTGGGCTTCGGTCGTGTTTCAATCGAACCATCAAACCAGCTCTTTTTATGTCGAAACTGGTGGGTATGTGGAAGAAACCGCTTGTGGCCCATGTATGAAAACTTACCACTGCAAGGCAACCATTGAGAAAATGTGTTAACACCACACGCTGGACATGCTCGTCTCCCTTTTGTGCTATAACCGGATAGGTTTGCATAAGCTGGAAAGTCATTTACTGTCCACATCAAAACAGCCTTCAAAGTGAACATGGAATTCCTTTTAACATCATAGATCTCCACACCGATATTCCACAACTCCTTCAAATCGTCCAAAAGTGGCTCTAAAAACACATCAATGTCATTCCCTGGTTGCTTCGGCCCTAGGATTAGCAATGTCAACATTATATGTTCCTTCATCATGCATAGCCATGGAGGGAGGTTATAAGTGACTAGTAGTACCCGCCAACAACTGTATGTTGAGCTAAGATTTGCAAAAGGATTGAAGCCATCTGCTGCAAGACCAAGTCTGATATTTCGCGGTTCAGATGCAAAAGCGGGCCATCTTTGGTCAATGTTTTGCCATGCCAAAGAATCAACCGGATGTCGCATCTTGCTATCTTGACATCTATGTGTAGAATGCCACGTCAATTGTTCTGCCAAATCTGGTGACGTAAACATCCTCCTAAGTCTTGGTATTATTGGGAAGTAACGCAAGACTTTTGATGGAACTCCTTTTTGGACCATAGTAGTCCGTTCGTTGAATTTCCACCTTGAAGTACCGCATTTTGGACACTTGTCCATATTCTTATTCTCCTTTCTAAATAAACAACAATCATTCACGCATGCATGTATCTTCTCATACCCTAAACCAAATGTTTTGAGCCACTTCTTTGCCGAATACACAGAATTGGGAAGTGTGTTATCCTGTAGGAGCATGTCACCAAGGATCTGTAACAGTTCACTGAAACCCTTGTCAGATAGACCATTTATGGTTTTATGCTTCCATAAAACCACAATTGCGGAGATCGTTGTATACTTTGTACAACCAGGATATAAAGGAGTTTCAGCCTCATTTACTAAGTGCGTGAACTCAGTCTCCACTCTTTCACTCTCCACTCTTTCATTCTCCACTCTTTCATTTGTACCTTCGAAGACATCATCATCATCAATGAATGCATCTCTATACATCCAATATAACTCTGGCATTTCGTCATCTTCACATTCGACAGATGCACTACCTTTTTCTCCATGAAAAAACCCACGTAGTGTACGTAGGATCCATCCCTTTAATCACCAAGTGCTCGTACACTACATCAGAATGTTTGTACCGTAAGTTCTTACATTTAATACAAGGGCATGAGATCCTTTCTGGATTCTTTGCATTTACCTTAGCCATATCAATGAATTTATGTGCTTCATCTTGATATTCACTAGAAAATCTAGGCAGATGCAACCATTCTTTATCCATTGTGAGCATTCCACCTCCTAGGAGAACTATAAACCATTCCATATTTGTTATAAACTTGAATGACAATCATATGACAAGTAAAAAGGTCTAAAAACCATAACATAGGTTAAGATTAATTAAGTTGAGTTCCTTACAATTCTTTATCATTTCCTACCATTATATAAGTTTGTGAATCACTCACAATAAACAGAATTTTCTATGATACTTTCGTTCATTCCTTATGAGAGAGGCCTACAGGCCTATATATAAAGCTTTAGTAATATCTAGTCCTATTATAACTAGGCAAGGAAATAGCAACTAACTACTAACAATAACTCTAATAAGAAAATAACAACTAACCACTAATAAGAGAATAGTAAGTTGGGCCAGCATATAATACTACTAATGAGAAAATAATAACTGATTAGAATAGCAACTAGGGCCTATTGCCATGCAAAGTCCACACAATACTGGTCACATCTTCTTATTTTCATAGTTATTGTTGTTTTTATGTTTGGTTGTAGCTAAGTTAATGACTTTTAGGGGGTATTTTATAGTAGTGAGGTGATATTATGGAATTTGGTTGAATTTTGATTAGCATAGAATAAGTGATGATTGATGGGTGGAAGTAGGAGCTATATACATCCTGATTGGCACACACCATTACCCATAATAATGTTATCGACTAACTAACTTGGCTACTGACACGTCTATGGTTAGATGGTGGTACTTACTCTCTCTCTCTCTCTCTCTCTCCCAGTGTCGCTAATATGTATATCATCAGGGATTAGCACACATCATGACCTGTGCTCATGTTATTGGACATATTTACTAGGTTCTTGACACCCATGTTTATGGTTTAAACTTTCTGTTGGATAGTCAATATATTTGACTTTGATCCTGCGCATAGCATGTGAATCATGGCCTTGGCATGTGTAATATAGTTGAAATCTTTCTCAATTTCTTTTTATTTTTTTTTCTTTTGGTCATTAGCAAGATTTGAACCATAAACCCACCCAACCCCTTCAAATGTCTTTCTTAGTTTAAATCCAAGCAGAAATGAATAATTTAACAATAAATTTTCTTCATAGCATGAAAAGATATATAAATGGTATCTCGAGCATTATAATTAGACCGAAATCAGCTATAACATATTTTGATGGCTGCAATATTATCAACTGGTTCGACTACAAGTTAGGTTGCAAAACAAGCAAATACAAAAAGTTAACTTTAAGATAGTCAAGTGTTCAGGTGTTAATTTAAGTTTATAAGAGATCTCAGGTTCATTTCCCCATATCTCCAACCCTCCAAATTAATTTTATTTGGTAATATTTGCTCTTAGTTTTCCAAAACCCTATTCACACCCCCTCTAGGGTTATATTACTTGGGACAACACCCTACAATTCTAGGCTCATCACACCCCCCAACTAGCTAACTAAAAAACAAAAATGAAACAATGGAAGCAA
>JAESVK010000817.1:512530-548782 GCA_017140935.1 Hamamelis virginiana
GGGTTTTAACACCCTATTTCACCTCTAATCACAGGCAACCATTAATGACCATACCCATGGTCAAAAATGGATGTCCACACTACCAATCATACCTCAATATAGCTTTTGGTCAACTTTATTACCATTTTAATCAATGTCAAACTAGGTGGAAGGAAAATGTCTTCTTTGGTTTTCTTAATTTGAAGTCCAAAAAAGAATGTCAATTCTCTCATCATGTTTATTTCAAATTCATCTTGCATGAATTTAGCAAACTCTTGACAAATAAGATCATTAGTAGCACCAAAAATAATATCATCAACATATATTTGGACAATAAGTATATCATTATTTCTAATCTTTATGAAAAGTGTAGTGTCAATTTTACTTCTAATGAAATCATTAGTGAGCAAAAAACCACTTAACCTTTCATACCATGTTCTTGGTGCTTGTTTTCAGCCATAAATTGCTTTTGTAAGTTTGTAAATATTGTTAGGAAAATTGTTGCTTTCAATATCTGGAGGTTGTTTAACATAACTTCCTCTGAAATATAACCATTTAGAAATGCACTTTTCACATCCATTTGATATAATTTAAATTTCTTAAAACTAGCAAAAGCAAGAAGCATGCGAATGGCTTCAAGTTTAGCAGTTGGTGCATATATTTCATCATAATCAATACCTTCTTGTTGATTATAGCCTTGTATAACAAGTCTTGCCTTATTTCTAATTACATTTCCATTTTCATCATTTTTGTTTCGAAAAATCCATTTAGTATCAATGATGGAATGGTTATTAGGTTTAGACACAAGTTCCCACACTTCGTTTCTTTTAAATTGATTAAGTTTTTATTGCATGGCCATAATCCAATTTTCATCATTTTCGGTTTCATTAAAATTTTTAGATTCAATTTGAGAAACAAATGCAATATTGACACAACTATTTCTAAGATTAGATCTAGTACTTACCCCTTGAGTAAGATTACCTATAACTTGCTCAATTGGATGATTTCTCACAGATCTCCAAGCTTTTGGCAACTCTTGAGGTTCATTTGAAGGTTCCATCTCTTCATTTGAAAAATCCTCCTTAGGTTGCTCTTGGGAGACATCATTTGGTGTAAACTCACTAATTTTGAGCTTGCTAAGCTTTTCCTCCGCATTTGAAAGAATTTTGCTGTTTTCATCCTCATCAACAATATTCTTAAAAGAAAAAGGATTAGATTCATCAAATACAATATGCATGGATTCTTGCACCATTTGAGTACGTCTATTATAAACACGCTAGGCTTTACTATTGAATGAATATCCAATAAATATGCCTACATCAGATTTGGACTCAAATTTTACAAGATGATCCTTATCATTTAAAATAAAACATTTGGATCCAAAGACTTTGAAATAGTCAATGTTTGGTTTTCGACCCTTCCATAGCTCATATGGAGTTTTGGCTAGAATAGGTCTAATAACCACTCTTTCCCACATAGCAAGCTGTACTTACCGCTTCTGCCCAAAAGGTTCTAGGAAGTTTATGTTCATTTAGCATGGTTCTACCCATCTCTTGCAATGAACGATTCTTCTTTTCAACCACTCCATTTTGTTGTGGAGTTCTTGGTGTTGAAAAATTATGTGAGTATCCTTGTTCATCGCAAAAGTTTTCAATGTCTTGGTTTTTAAACTCCCTACCTCTATCACTTATCACACTAATTGTTAGCCTTATGGCTTCCACCCATATTTGTTAAATGATTTTGATGATAACAAACATTGTGTTTTGATCTCTCATGTGTATATGAATACATTGTTGTATTGCACATGATAATATTGTTGTATTACATATGAATATATTGATATAATTCATATGAATATTTTGATGTTCATTCGTATTTATTGACAAACCTTTTGAATGAATGTTTGTTGTTTGACAATGTTATATTAGTTACTTGATTAACATGGTCATATTTATTTGATGTTTGTTTGACTAACCTTGTTGAGTAATTGACATTATCCTATAGGTCTTGTATATCCATTTTAGTATATGAATTTATAAGAACAGGATTCAAGTTGTCAATTAACGAAGGCTCAAGCCATCATGAAGCTCATGTACTACAATGAACCTTATGTGGATTTGAATATGTTGCATATTCACTTAATGACTTTGAAGAGCTATTGCATTGATGCAATCCTATCATGAGCCACAACATTATTGAAGTGCAATGACGGAGCCAAGCTCAAGCCTAGCACAAGCCAAGCACAAGCCAAGCTCGAGTGTTGAAGATTTTGCTTTTGTTCTTGTGTGAGTGCTTATGATTTATATTGTAAATCTCTCTTTAGGATGAACTATTATTGGCTCAAAAGAACATGCATTAATGACCTTAACTTTAATTTAATTTGGAAAATTATATTTTGATTAAAAGTTGATTCAAACTCTCAATGGGCTTTATGGATTTAAAGACAAAATGTTTTATACCTATTGTTTTGACTTAAACATCTTTGGAAAACATTTTAAACTTGCCCAAAAATGTTTTGGAACACTTAGTCAACTTGCTCAAGTGTTGTAAGTTGATTTTAACTTAGAAATTTCGAAAAATTGACATTGCAACTTCCCTAGTCGACTAACCAATTTAGTCCTAGTCGACTAAGAGAAGTCATGATGCAATGGTTTGAGAAATTCTGAGTTAGTCGACTAAGCACCCTGGTCTAGTCGACTAATGGTTTCCTAGTCGACTAATCTTGTCTTGCTAGTCGACTAATGGCAGGTACAGAAGCCTTGTTTTTGTTGCAAAGTTGCTAATCGACTAATAGCCCTTGGCTAGTCGACTAATCGATTTTGGAGAAAATTTCCAAATGTGTTTTTAAGTTGGTAGTCGACTAACACCCTTGTGCCTAGTCGACTAACAAACCTAGAAAATTTGCTCAAACTATTTTTCATGAGCTAGTCGACTAACCCCTCAGTCCTAGTCGACTAACCGTGCCCGGGAAGTTAAAATGCTTTGTAAATTAGCTTGCTAGTCGACTAACCCTTTTGTCCTAGTCGACTAACTGATGCTCTGTAACTCCAAACGGCTCTATTTTGACCCCCAACGGCCATATTTGTTTTGGAACCTATTTATACTCATTTCATGAGTCTTGAATCAGCTAATGATCATATTCAATCATACACAAACTTAGTCTACATCATTCTTGTGTGATTTATTCACTTTGATTCATCATTCTCTTTTGAGCCATTGAATAGTTATTAATCTTTGAGAGATATTAGTGAGAGCTTCATTATTGTACATCTTCTACTCATTAAGGAGTGTTCTTTACTGTACTCAATCTTCATTTTGTAATATTGAGAGTTGTAAGGGTTGTGTGAAACCCTTGTAGGTGAGAATCTACCACCTAGATAGTAATTATGGGTGAGTGTCTTCCACCTTTGAAAGAAGACAACTTGTAAAGGTTTCTCCACCTTGAAGGAGTGATCCATAGTGGATTGTGGAATCCTCAAGGCGGGGCTCTTGAGGCGTGGACGTAGGCGGAGACCGAACCACGTTAAAACCCTTGTGTTTGAATCTCTCTAGCTCTTCTCTTGCATTTCAATTCATATACTTGCTATATTAATTGTTTTCAATTTATACTTGTTGTATGTTTTGATATATTGTGATTCAAACTTTGTCTTCCGCTGAAATTAATTGAACCATAATTTTTATTTGGTAATTGTTTTTTAAAGTTTGCATAACCTCTATTCACCCCCCCTCTAAAGGTATATACTTGGGCCAACACTAATGATCGAGTGGCCTTGTTCATTTCAAATTTTCTTGCATAATTTAATGAATTCGCCACTAGCATCACTCTTGTGAGCAATGAATAAAACCCATGTATATCTTGAATAATCATCAACTAAGAAAAAGGCATAAAGTTTACCACCAAGACTTTTTACATCATTTGGTCCAAAAAAATCGAGATGTAGCAACTCCAAAGGCCTAGATGTAGAGATATGCGCTTTGGGTTTAAAACTACTTTTGATTAGTTTTCCAAATTAGCATGCATCACAAATTTTATTTTTTGAAAAATTTGATTTGGGCAAGCCTAAAAAAAGTTCATTTCTAGAAAGCTTTTGGATTAAATCCATATTAGCATGCCCAAGCCTTCTATGCCATAGCCAATTTGCTTCTTATAAAGCCAAAAAACATATTACATCTTGAGATGCTAAATCTTTAAAACTTATGATGTAAACATTTCCAATATGATTTGTAACAAGGATATTGTTTTTGTTTTTATCCAAAACATTACAAGAATTACAAATAAAATTCACATAATAACCATTATCACATAATTGACTAATGCTGAGTGTTAGCCCTAAGGTCAATTGCACTGACCATATTTTGATGATAAACAAACATTACTCTAGATACTAATAAATGGTTAAGTGTTTTTGTCTCCATAGAATAAAAGTCATATCTTGTTGGAGCTCATCAACACATTCCAAGCTTCTCAATTGTGCAAATATTCAAAGTCATTGGATAATGAAGCCTATGAAGGTCATCTTGAAGTCATTCCTTGAAGACTTTGAAGTCAAGATGTCTTAGGAACTTTTTGTAAGGCAACTCAATTGATTAAACTTGCATAGCTCAAAGACAAAAAGTTTTCTCACATTGCATTAGCATCTATGACTTAGAAATCTTGTAAAAATGCTTTTGAATGCTTAGTTAATTACTTTAGATGTTATAAGTTGATTTAGACTTAAGAATATCAAGTTTTTAGCTTAAGAGCATGTCTAGTTGACTAACACCCTTAGTCTAGTTAACTAATCATGATCCAGTAGCTAGAACATTGAAAATTCCAAGTCTAGTCGACTAAACATTAGAGTAGTCGACTAATGAGACTTCTAGTCGACTAATCCCTTTGGCTAGTCAACTAAAAGCACTCCAGTAGCCAAGTTTCAAAAATGCAGAAGAGCTAGTCGACTAATCCCCTAGTCTAGTCGACTAACTGTGCTCGGAAAATTTTCCAAACTTATTTTGACTTAGCTAGTCGACTAACCCACTTTACCAAGTCGACTAACCTAGCCCGGGAACTCAAATACTTTAAATTTTTACCTGGCTAGTCGACTAATTACCTTTGTCTAGTCGACTAATGGTTCTACAAATACAAAATGGCTCTTTCCTCTTTAGGAATTTGAAGCATTAAATAAGGCCTGCTCTTCCCCTCTCCTCCAGTGAGATTTAAGCTTATTTCAAACAGCCATTTCAGACCTAAATGCATATATAAAGAGGTTTGCTTCTCATTTATTGCCATCAATCCAACTCTAGTTAATATCATTCAGTACAAGGATTCATCATTCAAAGTCTCTCTTACAAATACTTGAGCTATACTTGTTAATCATATGAGAGACTATTAGTTGAGCTTTATACTTGTGTAAATCAGCTTGTTGAAGCATTTATTGTACACAACCAACCTTTGTGAGATTGTATTAAGTGTTCTTTGTGAGAACTTGGGGTTTTTGATCAGCCCAAATAAGGGAGGTAATTTCCTTGTTCGTGATCAAGATTTAAATTTATAAAGTACTCGTGCTTGTAACCTCAATTCGTTGGAAAAGTGATTTGTGCATGGGTGTTAAACCACAGGGACTAAAGGCTGAGTTATAAAAAACTAATATGAATTTGATTCTAGTTACCATACAATTTCTTGATTTGATGATTTGGTTGGTTGTTTAAACTAACTAAAATAAAACGATTGATTAAAACAATAAAAAGGGAACCTTGGGGTTTCGAATCCACTTTAGTTAGGGAACTACCATGCATGCAATTAAAGTTAAGGTTTCGCAATCGTTTATGAACGGTGATGATCTAAACTACAAGAATAAACCATCAAATATATTATGCATATGTTCACTTAGTAAGACTCATCCAAACAAGGCATAACCTGTTAAGTCAAGCATGCACAGGTTATCCTAGTGAGGCATGAACAGACTTGATGAACCTAGGAATATTCGATTAATGCTATTGCACAACTAATATGATTGAAATCACAAAAAACATTCATATTCTAAAGATATATCATTAAAAGAATGGATTGCAAAAGAAGGTAATCTCTCAGAGTTGTACAATTGTCATAAACTCATTACAAAACCCAAAACTCTAATTAATACATAGTAAAACCACTAACCAAGCTTCATCTACACCCAAGGAAAGGAGTCTAGCTGCTCATGATCGGGGCTGAATCACCGGAGGTCTTCATTCCATCCATGTGCAGCCAAATATCCAAGGTAAATAATAATAGAGAAGAGATAGAATTGAATGGAGGCTATCAGTGAATCCAGAGGAGAGAAATCCAGTGGAGAGAAAACCCTTCTTCAGTCCCAAAAAAGTGTTTAAATAGGGTAGCAAGCTTTCCAAGCTGCCCCCCTCGATTTTCCTTGCCAAGAGTTACTAAAATAGAGTTCTAACCATAAAAGGAAACTGTCCGAGCTTAACCCTATCGATAGGCCTAGTGCCCTATCGATAGGTGATGTGTGCAGGCCCATTTTTTTGCAAATTTTGATTTGCTGAGGGATGTATCTATCGATAGGCTTAATGCCCTATCGATAGGCATGCTCATTTTGCCACTTTTTCTTCCTGTTGGATTCCTTTCTTTGCTTCTGAACTTCCTCGGCATCTTTCTATGATATGCTCCACTCGTAAGCTCTCTTTGTGGCAGTCAAAACCTGGTTTGTGGATGAAAATAACCTACAAAAGTAAAAACAGCACATAAGAACAGAAACTAACTAAATCAAAGTACTTACAGTGCAAAACCATCTAAATAAGCCTCTGAATGCAGGAAAACGAAGCTTGATTGCGGAGCAATCACACCCTCCAACTTTGACTTTGCTAGTCCCTAGTAAACACTGAAATAAAGAAGACTAAAAACAAAAAGAAATCAAAATACCAACGGAAGCAAAACTAAATACATAGCCACTTTCGCAGGAAATCGCGATTGCATTTAGCGTAAGCAATAAGCCTTTAAACCCCTAGGTTCCCCCTAATGGACGAGTTGTAATCTCGTGAGGGTTTGCAGAAATGACACCCACAAACATGATACTGACTCAAAACACACTGAAACAAATAAATCTAAAACTTGTCGTTAATATATCAAACAACTCAAGTGAATATGTCCACTAGATAGTTATTCATAATGTACCAATCATTACAAGACCAAAACTTAGCAAGTTCCTAATTGTGTATTGTGAAGTGAACCAAATACGAATAACATTCTCAACAAAATAAGCATACAATTCAGATCCATTAGTGAGCTTCAACTTCGAAATCTCACTGGATTGTCACTCTCAAATATTAACTCTCACGAACGGTTAAGTGATCCCATGCAGTCATCCCAAAAAGATTCATATAAGTCGAATACTCATATTAAAAGCACAGTGAATGAGATCGATGATATAAGAATGAAACACATGCATTTCTCAAAAATTCAGCACATATATAATTCCAAATGCAAAAGTGATCAAATGGGAACAAAATGCACCGATTGAATAAAAAATGACTTAAATTGTTTTGTAATTAACCTTGGCTATACGAAAGAAGGAAAGAAACACCAAAATGAGATGACCTACAATGTGTTAGAGGTTACTACCCTAAGTCATCTCGTCTTTAAACTAACCAAAACAACCCAACAAAAGAAAAAGAAACTCTAAGATTGTACTAACAAACTCAAAACAAATAAACCAATCAATTTAGACTCAATCCACCCTAATCTGCTTCATCCCCAGCCTCATCTCGCTGCTCCACATGAGCTCTCATCTCATCATGCACTGTCGGCTCTGCCTCACCCTGAGGTGGCTCTTTAAACAGGTCAAAATCACCCTGGGTCAAAGTTAACTCATTCTGTACATGCCATAAGACCCTCTGTCTGGCTGACTGACGCTGTAACTCAGCTCAGATCTGCTGGTGCTCTATCATAATGGCCTGTTACCCTTCCATCAACTATCGCTGCCCATCCAATAACTACTGTAATAATCCATCAATGCTGGATGGCTGGGCAGGTATAGTTTCAGCTGGCCCAGATGGCCCCGACTCTGTCTCGACATGTCTAGATGGCACTGTCTCATTAGGTACCAGCTGCTGTGGCTGTGGTACTTCCCTTCTCTACCTTACCTGTGAAGATTTTACAGCTCTCGCACTCCTCGTCAGTGTAACTGGAGTGATGGGCCCCTCTCCCCATAAACTAGGCTCGGAAGAAGAATATCTGGCCTCAATACAACGCTGGGTAATCATCTGGGGAAATGGCATATTTTGCTGTGGTGGCTGTGCTTAGATGAAAACGCGTATCTCCCTGAAAATCAGCAGGGATATATCAATCTCTTCCTCATTCATGAAGGCGATCAGCAAACGAATCATATCAATATGTATGCTGTTGTCTGTCCCTCGAGGCCTCAAGTTGCATAAGAGCAACTTAATCATCACGGTATATACGGTCTTAAGGATGCCGCTCGTGAAATTGCCACCATGGTATTGGACTAGATCAACATACACAATCTAGGCACACTCTGCTGCAGTCAAAAGAGGATGATCCTCATCGTCATCAGTAGGAAGGAAAGTGACAGATGCATGAACAGGTCGCTCACACCCCAATTACTGGGCTATCCAATCGTGCGATCTCGCGACTGAATAAAACTCGCGTACAAGAAAGGGCTTATAGCACTTGCCCTTCGCCAACCAGGCTGACAAATGTCTCCACTCAAGGAGAGTCACAACTGGCATCTTTTCGGTGAACTTAGACGCATCCACATACCGTTCCACATTAAACTTCTTCTCTTTTAACACATCTGCCCAAGATTTGTAGTCGCTCTTTTGCTTTTTCTGTGGTGGCGGCCTCTCTCTTTTGTTTGTGCCGGTACACTTGGCTAGCCTAGATGTTAAAGGTTTTTTTATGCCCCTGGTGATACCAATGGTAGGATGGTTCAAATCAACCTCGTACTCATCAATGTTTTCATCCTCATCTGAAGATGCATGTGAGGCCGACCCAGGTGCTCACCTATAACCAGGATCAAAGGCTGAGTCACTGTCAGAATCAGTGCTCGTCGAGTCCTCGTACACCACCTTCTTCCCTTTACCCACAGATGGGTTCTTCGTACACACTGGTCTCACCGGTGGTTATTCACGGAAGGCTACCCCTTTTACCTGCTCTTTTACTGGTTTGTCTTTCTAAACCGCAATAGATTTACCCTTTTCTAAGGGTTGCGATGGTTGCTTTTGCTTTGCCATTTTTCAAACTTTGCTTGAAAGCTCTCCAGCCCACATAATAATGCAGCCAAAATCCACCCCTTACACTTGCTAGTATTCACCTCATAGTCACCACAATAGAATTCACAAACTCAGCCCACAGAGCACAGTAGTAAATTTTGAATAACAGAAGGCAATGAAATAGTAATGGTAACAGGAACACTTTGATACCCACAACCCGACACTTCTCAGCAGAAAACAAATTTCTAACACGCACACTCGTAGTCACAGAGTCGAACTCACAATTTCTAAATTGGCAAATAGAAATCAGCACTAACCTCCACCCCAACTACGCCTGAAGATTGTAGAACAAACGAAAGGCTCCAAGACTCTTGATGTTTGGCGGTGAAGTTCTTAATGGTTGCACAGGGGTTAAATAGAGGAAAGGTAATGTGTAAGAAGGAGTGGGTGTAACGTATGGGACGAGTGGGTGTGATTCTAGACGGTCGGCGACGGTTGGGTGGTCACTATTTTGAAGATGAAAAGGCGCGGGAGAGAGAGAAGAAAAGAAAAAGAAAAAAAACAGGGGAGGGGGTTGGTCAAAAGCCGTGTGGCTTTTGGATTTTTTTTTTTTAACTTTTTTTTTTTTTTTTATAAATTTGGGTAAGACCTATCGATAGGGTTGAGGGCCTATCGATAGGTGAATGGCTTGAGCCGCAGAGATGAAGGGCTAAGAGGATTTGCTATCGATAGGGTATATGACCCTATCGATAAGGCTTAGCTCGGGTCTGCACAAATGGATACTACAAGGTTCCCTATTGATAGGGTAGGTGACCCTATCGATATAATGGTTCAAAAACTGACCAATTTATGCATTTTCCTTACATTTTAAGCACTAATAGCTCCCCACTGAATTTACACACTCTTAACACACCAAAACAGCTTTGTCTATACTCAAACCCATAGTTACCTAAGTGTAAGAATAAATGGAATTGACAGCTCAAAATTGGGTACGAATGGGACACGATTAACTTAACACACAACTACTGACATAAGACTTGCAGACTCTGAACAAAGGCCTAAAATCATATTCAAAACATGCTTCAATGTTCCCAATTGATCACAATGCATCTAAGATATACATGCACTTAATTCAAGCAAAAATGCGATGCATAATCAATGCCGAACGACCAAATACGCTGAAATGAGCAAAATGAATATTTGTCTCCCAGAAGAACAAGAATTGCTCAACATGCATAAAAGGTTATAAGTCTCCACTCTAAGCTAGGATCATCCTCACATACTCAAATGCTAAAGAGAAAATTCGTACTGGTTCATGCATGTGCTATGTGATTAGGAACAAACCAATTCAAAGCCAGGAAACAATTGATGCATAAAATATGATATCATGGGTATTATGATGCATAAATACTTGAGAAGTTATCATTAAAGACAAGAAAGAATATCTTAAAATAAAAATAAAAATTTTCATAGCTAATTGCAAGAATTGAGGCCACATATATAATCAGAATAATGGAATCACAAAATGAATTGAATGTGAGCTCCCCCTCTCCAACTTAGATCCTATCATTGTCCCAAATGATGGAGAAAATAGAACAAAAGCCGGCGAAGAATGAAAAATACAAGCAACCAATGACGTACTACTAACTAGACACACAGACTCAACAAGACCAATGCGTGGGTTTCCTCCGAAGAAGAGCTAAGTTTAATATCCTCAGCCAGACGTGATATGAGTCCTCAATCAAACTCATAGGTGGGGTCCTCTAAATTCATAGACTCCACCACCATCCCATTCCGAGTCACATCCCCATCGACAAGGCTCTTAATGTAAGGCTTGAGTCTTTAGCCATTCACCGTAAAAGTGGAACCATCATGGGGATTGCTAATCTCTATAGCACCATGGGGAAAGACTTTGGAAACCGTGTAAGGTCCATCCTATGGAGACCTTAGCTTGCCTGAAAACAAATGCAATTTGGAGTTAAAGATCCATACTCTCTGATTAGGCTCAAAAGATTTTCGATTAATATGTTTATCATGGAATTCTTTCATTTTGGCCTTATAGATTTTCGAACTCTCATAGGCCTCGTTGCGAATTTCCTCAAGCTCGCGAAGTTGAAGTTTACGGTGAGAACCCGCTTCCTTCATCTCAAAATTAAACTGTTGAATAGCCCACAGTGCTTTATGCTCAAGCTCGACAGGAAGATGGCAAGGTTTTCCATAAACTAAGCGGTAAGGGGACATGCCAATGGGAGTTTTGTAATTAGTTCGATAAGTCCAAAGAACATCGACGAGTCTCAAGGACCAATCTTTACTGTCGGGCTTGACAGTTTTTTCCAAAATGTGTTTTATCTCCCGATTCGATGCCTCCACTTGCCCACTAGTTTGGGGATGGTAAGGAGTAGCCACTTTATGTGTAATAGAGTATTCGGCAACAAGTGTCGCAAAAAGGTTTATTATTGAAATGCGAACCTCCATCACTAATTATAGCCCTAGGACACTATAGACATCCATTTTTCACCATGAGTAGGGTCATAGATGGTTGCCTGTGATTTGAGGTGAAATAGGGTGTTGAAACTCTAAGTTGCCAGTTTTACCCTTGTGAGCAGTTAGATAGAGGTCAATATCGCATGTAGGTTTTTAGGTTAGATTGAGTCGGTTCCTTTTGCATTTATTCTTTAGAGAGTCTAGGAATGTCCCAGTTAAATTTCATGGCATTATGAGCCAGCCTTGATAGAAAATAAGGCCTTTTGTGACTTGAAGGGCAGCACTGTCCTTTGGATCACAAAAGCTCTGAATGACTGTCGATCTTGTCCCGGATAGTCTCGAAGCTCTGGCATGGATATTTAGGGTGTGTTTAGTAGTTAAGTTGATCAGTGGCAAGGTTCATAGAGCCTCTGGGCTCATGTTTGGCTCTTAAGGCCCAAAGACCCCTTTTTAGCTCAGATTAGGGTTTCAACCGGGAACGACAGGGATTCGATCTTTATATCAAATGGAGGCCTTCACAAGCTTCAAAACACTTTCTTAAATGTTTTCAAAACTTGTTTCGAGAAGTATAAATGATTTCGAGAGCGATTGCTTAGCAGATTTCAAAACCCTAATTTGGGTCCGGCAGACCCAAAACAGCTAATCGGTCAGCTTTTTCCTAAAACCTTGACTTTGGTCAATGAATTTTCACTTCAAATACTTCTCAAAACATGGAGAATCGAATCACCATCGTTTTGATACTTGAATAATCAAATTTGGACTTGAAACGGGCCCGAAAAGCCGAAAAAAGCCGAAACCGGGTCTAAACGGGCTGAAATAGACCCATATAGGGCAAATTAAGCCTTGGGACTCGATGACCATCCCCCTAGGGATGGCCAACCGTCCATGAGGGATGGCCAACTGTCCTAGGGTGGACGGTCACCCGAGCCCAATGCTTTAATTCGTCAAGTTTTGGTTTCTTGAGTGTTTCATGCACTTGGGACTCTTCCAATGGCTATCTAGCTCAGCTAGGAGAGTTTAGCACTACCTTGGAGACCTTAAAAGACACATTTAAGACCCTTGGATCATTTCCTAGGATTTTAATGTGAACCGTTGATCAATTTGAAGCCTTTCCTATATATACATCACTTAGGAACTAGGTTTAGGGAGCCAACTTTTGCATTAGAGACTTGGAGACACTTGTAGCAGCCCTCTATACCTTAGCCACGAATTTGAAAGCCATTAAAGCTTGAAGAAGGAAGCTAGGAGCAAAGAAGAAGAAGGCAAAGAGGTAAGGATTCATACTCCATTATGCTTAGAATGTGATTTTGAATAACATAGTTAAAGTTTGGCTTATTTAGGATAGTTTGAGTTTATAGGTTAGTTTCTTCTAATTATATGCATAATGTAGGATAGGAATACATGTTTAGAAGTGATGTTTAGATGTCTAGGATTAATATTAATGAAGTTTTTCATATAGGAATAGAGTCTTGCATGATTAATTTTATGCTCTAGGGGTTAATGCTTGTTTAGGATGTTTTAAGTACTTTTCCATGATGAGCATGATTTTCTTCCTGGTTCAAGCATATAATATTAATTGAGAGAATGAATGCAAGCATGCTTGAGAAGTCTTGCTATGCTTAATGCATGCTAAGGATTGGTTTCGTATATGATTTTCTATTTTTGAGTAGGGATGTATGTTTATAGGAAAGTTTGAATCTTTTGTGTCAATAGTCATTGTTAGGATGTTAGAAGTAGTTTTAGGCATTGCATATCAAGTTTAGTGTTGTTCTTGCTTTATTTCAATTGATTTTATCATATGGAATGCATTGGAATGATTGATGTATGAATTGTGTTCGAGGGAGCGAGCAAAGGTAAGTTTCTTCCCTTGTGCTAGACTTGGTGGTTTTAAGCATGAATATATATTA
The DNA here is from genome assembly GCA_017140935.1 of Hamamelis virginiana. Classification (NCBI taxonomy): domain Eukaryota; kingdom Viridiplantae; phylum Streptophyta; class Magnoliopsida; order Saxifragales; family Hamamelidaceae; genus Hamamelis; species Hamamelis virginiana. The sequence goes on from JAESVK010000817.1 coordinate 526,108, forward strand.
TCTCTTGATTGTTTTGCATGATTGTCTTAGTCTATTGTGTTAGTATGCATTTTAGTATTTTTATTTGGTATTTTGTATGGATTAAGAATGGTTTTTAAGCCATTTAAAGTTAGTATTCGAATCTGTCCAGATTTGAATGTGAACTTTAAAGAGGCTTATTCACTATTTTTAAGTCATATTTTTGCATAAAATCATGTAGGATAATTTACTATATTGTGTTAGGTTGCATTCTAGAGCATTCTCACATTTTTTTTATTTTTTCTTTTCAAAGGTTATGATTCACATTTAAAACCACATTCAAATCTGTCCAGAAATTGAAAGTGGCTTTAAGGTGAATTAAAAGCCATTTTTAGGGTCAAATCTAACTTAGAAATATGCTTAGGTTCACATAGATAATTTAGTTTGCATTTAGGACATTTTTCATGCATTGTTTGCATTGTTTATTGCATTTTTCATATATTTTCTATAAATTCCAGCATGCATTATTTTAGTATTTGGGGTTGTTTAGATTAACTTAGAATGTAGTTAGGGACTTTTAGGTTAGGGGATCCACTTGGCTCTACTTAGGATTCCCCTTTGTTGTAAAAACTACATCCGATTAGGGCTTTTAGCTTGTTTAGGAGTCTATCTTCGATGAGGTTTCTTAGTAAAATTAGAATTTAAGAGTTTGTTTTGGGATGAAACTCCCACTTGGAATGATGAAGTATTTTGAATAAAAATAAACTCTCGAAGATAGAGTCTTGGATAAGGTAGAATACCTTTAACGATATAGTTCATTACAGTATGAGAATCCTAGGTAATCGAACTATGTGGACTTTGATTCTTATCAGGAAACTGGTAAGGTACGTAGGCAGTCAATAGGGCGCAAGTCCAATCTTAGGAGGACTTTATGTCTCCTAAGGTCTTTAGGATCTTTTTTTTATTATTATTATCTATTATCTAGTATTATCTATAAGGAGTTCCTTGGAACCTTTCCACTTCATAACCTAGCCCCCGAATCCAACTTTGATTCGAAGACCATGTTTTTTCCAAAAATGGGGTAGTTTGTTTTATTGAAAATAAAACTTTTTTTTATGGTTTCCTTATTCCTTAAAAATAAGGTGGCGACTCCCAGTTTTTTTGCAAACACTTATCCTTTTTCAAAACCCAATCTTGAGTGGATAATAGAGAAGGATAAATGTGGATAATAGAGAAGGATAAATCAAGACGGATAAAGATCATCCACAATCCACAATGATTAAGTGAACGGTCTCCAAATTCTTAGGTCGCTGGTTCACAGACACCTAAATCTAGAGAAGACATTCTCTTGAAGAAATTTCAGGACTACTTTATGGTCATTGGTCCTAGTGGCGACCGCTTTTACCTATTTGGACACATAATCAACAGCCATTAGGATGTACTCAAAATCATGAGAGATAGGAAAGGGTCCCATGAAGTCGATACCCCAAACATCAAAGATTTCTACAATGAGAATCAGATTTAGAGGCATCATATCCCTTCGAGACATAGAACCTATTTTCTGGAAATTCTCATAGGACTTGCAGAAGTCCATAGAGTCTCTGAACAAAGTGGGCCAATAGAAGCCACACTGAAGGACTTTAGCAGCAGTCTTTTTGCCACTAAAGTGTCCACCACAAGCCAGAGTGTGGCAGAACTTCAAGATATCATGCACCTCACTCTCGGGGATGCATCGGCGGATCACTTGATCCGCACAGTACCTAAACAAATAGGAGCCTCCCAAATGTAAATTTTACTATGTTAGAAGAAGCGATCTTTTTTCTATTTATTTAAGTATAAGGTAAAGCCCTGTAGCGAGGTAGTTAACAATATGAACATACCAAGGCAAAGATACATGCGACACTGCAAATAACTGCTCATCTGGAAAGGAATCTCGAATTGGGAGGGTATCACTCTCACTGTCTGCTAAGATACTAGATAAATGGTCCGCGACCACGTTTTCAGTCTCTTTCTTGTCCTTAATTTCAAAATCAAATTCTTGCAAGAGAAGAATCCATCGAATCAATCTAGGCTTAGTCTCCTTTTTGGACAAGAGGTACCGCAGAGCGGCGTTATCTGAGTAAACGATTACCTTAGCGCCTAACAAATAGGAACGAAATTTATCTAAGGAATAAACAACAGCTAGTAACTCTTTCTCAGTAGTGGTGTAGTTCATTTGAGCGTCATCAAGAGTTTTATTAGCATAATAGATAACACGAGGAAGCTTATCTACCATTTGACCCAAAACAGCCCCTCTAGCGTAATCAGACGCGTCACACATAATCTCAAAAGGGTACGACCAATTCGGGGGCTACATGATAGGAGCAGTGCTCAAGAGAGAGCGCAGTGTAGTGAAGGCTTTCAGACAAGCCTCATCAAAGACGAAGGGTATTGGCAAGTAGATTGCACAAAGGCTTAGAGACTTTGATAAAGTCTTTGATGAATCGCCGATAGAATCCGGCATGTCCAAGGAATGACCTAATCTGCTTCACAAAATTAGGAGGCGGCAATTTGGCAATCAAATCTACTTTCGCTCGATCCACCTCTATACCTCGACTCGAGACTACATGTCCCAAGACAATACCTTAAAGAACCATAAATGGCTCTTCTCCCAACTTAAAACCAAATTGGTTTCACAGCATCGCTTCAAGACCTTAGACAGATTAGAGAGGCAAGAATCAAAAGAGGAACCAAAAACAGAGAAATCGTCCATAAATATCTCTAGAAAATCTCCAATCATGTCGGAGAATATGGCCATCATGCATCTCATTAATGTGCTAGGAGCGTTGCAAAGGCCAAATGACATACGCCTAAAGGCAAAAGTGCCGAAAGAGCAGGTGAATGTGGTTTTCTCTTGGTCTTCGGGATAAACTGCTATTTAGTTATATCCAGAATAACCATCTAGGAAGCAATAGAAACTCTGTCCCGATAGTTTCTCTAAGATCTGGTCAATGTAGGGAAGTGGAAAGTGATCTTTCCTAGTCCTAGAGTTGAGTTTCCTGTAATCGATACATACTCGCCACCCAGTAGTGGCTCAAGTAGGGACTAGAATACCCTGATAATTTGGGATTACAGTAAGCCCGGACTTTTTAGGCACCACCTGAGTAGGGGCTACCCAATCACTATCAGAAATGGGGTAAATGATACCCGCATCTAGCAACTTCACCACTTCCTTCATTACTACTTCTTTCATGATGGGATTGAGTTTTCGCTGCATTTCCCTTGAAGGCCCAGCGCCCTCCTCTATGTGGATTCGGTGCATGCAAATAGATGGATCGATACCCTTAAGGTCTGCAAACGACCACCCTATAGCCTTTTTATGCTCATCTAAAACTATCACGAGCTTACTTTCCTGCTCTGCACTTAAATCTAAAGCAATGATGACAAGGAGAGTATCTTGGGTTCCTAAAAACATATACTTGAGATTAGCCGGTAAAAGCTTCAACTCAAGTTTTGGGGTAACCTCTAAAGATGTAGGCATGGGAGTACTAGCCAATTGAGGCAAAGCCTCGACTTTAGGCTTCCAAGGTAGGTTGCCTAGCACAGGAGTGGACTCAAGAATTTGATTCACCTATAGAATGGACAGGTCTATATCAAAATCCTCTCAATTAAAATGTGCCAGACACGCTTCTAAGGAATCCTCAAACAAGATAAAAGGCATAGCCTCCTCGACTGCCTGATCTATGATATCTGCAAATGAGCACTCCTCAAAGTGATGAGGGTGCGTGATAGCATGGTACACTGCCTTCATATTACCGAATGAAACTTCCATTATACCATGTTGATAGTGTTAAACTGCATTCGCAGTCACAGGAAGAGGTCTACCTATGATAACTGGAATTTGAGGTCTAGTAGTGTTTACAGGCTCCATATCAAGAACAATAAAATCGGCCAGAAAGACAAACAACTCGATCTTAACTAAGACATCCTGCAACACATCCTGCAATATAGTTGAGCTTTAGACTTGTGAAAATTAGCTTGTTGAAGCATTTATTGTACACAACCAACTTTTGTGAGATTGTATTAAGTGTTCTTTGTGAGCACTTGGGGTGTTTGATCGGCCCAAACAAGGGAGGTTATTTCCTTGTTCGTGATCAAGATTTAAATTTATAAAGTACTCGTGTGTGTAACCTTAATTCATTGGAAAACTGATTTGTGCACGGTGTAGACATCCATTTTTTACCATGAGTATGGTCATGAATGGTTGCCTGTGATTAGAAGTGAAATAGGGTGTTAAAACCCTAAGTTCCCAGTTTTACCCTTTGTGGGTAATTAGGTAGAGGTCATTATCACATGTGTGTTTTTAGGTCAGATTGAGTCAGTTCTTTTTGCATTAGGTTTTTAAAGAGTCTAGGAACATCCCTGCAAAATTTCATGGCAATCCGAGCCAGGCTTGATAGAAAATAAGGCCTTTTGTGACTAAAGTGCAGTTTGGTCCTTTGAATCACAAAAGCTCTGAATGGCTGTCAATCTTGTCTCGAATGGTCTCGAGACTTTGGCATAGATATGTAAAGTGTGTTTGGTAGTTAAGTTGATCAATGACAAGATCTGTGAAGCCTTCTGGCTCATGATTGGCTCTTGAAGCTCGAAAGGCCATTTCAAAGCCCAGATTAGGGTTTCGACCGGAAGTGACTAGGATTCGATATTTTTATCAAACTAAAGCCTTCAAAGGCTTCAAAATACTTTCCTAAAACATTTTAAAACTTGTTTCAAGAAGAAAAAATGATTTCGAAAGCAATCGGTTAGCAAATTTTAAAACCCTAATTTAGGCCCGGCAGGCCCTAAACAGCTAATCGGTCGACTTTTCCCTAAACCTTTGACCTCGGTCAATGTATTTTCACCTCAAACACTTCTTAAAACATGGAGAATCGAATCACGATCGTTTCGGCGCTTGAATCGTCAAATTTGGACTTAAAACGGGCCCGAAAAGCCGGAAAAAACCGAAACCGGGACGAAACGGGCTGAGATAGACCCACATAGGCCAAAAATAGCATGGAAGATCGACGACCATCCACCAAAGGATGGCCAACCGTCCCAAGGAGGACGGCCATCGATTATGTTAGCCAATAACTGCACATTTTGAGTGGTTTTTCTGCCCGGGACTCTTCCAAGCCATGTCATGTGTCTAGTTCGGCCATGGGGACGTTTGGATGAGTATGAACACCTGGAAGACTGATTTTGAGCCCTTGGATCATTCCTAGGAGATTTAAACTCAGCCATTGATCAAACTCAGGCCTCCCTATAAATAGAGGGCCCTAAAATCAGTTTCAACACACAGAGAGCTAGCTTGGAGAATAGAGGCTTGAGCAATTGCAAAAGCTTCCCCCATAGCACTCTAGCTTAAGTTTTAAAGTCCTTGAGTTCCTTGGAGTCCTTGGAGCTTGAGAAGAAGGCTTGGAGCTTGAAGAGAAGGCTTGGAGCAAGAGGGAATGAGGCAAAGAGGTTAGTAGTTTAAAGTTTTCTTTTCTTCTTCTTCTTCTTCTTCTTCTTTAATCATGCTAGGTTAGGTTTTTATTTCCTTAGTATGCATAAGATTAGTTCATTGTTAGTATGCATAGGATTTAGTTCATTGTTAGTAAGCATGATAGGATTTAATTCATTATTTCTCTAGCATACATAATAGGATTTAGTTTATAAATAGGATTTAGTTTATTTCTTTAGTATGCATGATAGGATATGATTAGAATATAATAGGATTTAGTTTATTAATATGCAAGATAGAGGTTAGTTTTATAATCTTCTTTTTATGTGAATGCATGATAAAAGTTTGAGTCTTTTTCATGTTAGTATCCATGTTAGGGAATGCATGTTATTTATACCTTTATTCTTATTATGTCTTTTAAATATTGATGATTGGGATGATATACAAATTATGTTCGAGGGAGCATGCAAAGGTAAGTCTCTTCCCTTGTGTTAATTAGAATGAACATGATTAGAGTTTATGGTATTTTATGCATACCATTATTAGGTTGCATTTAGTGCATTTTTTCACTATTTTTATTCATTGTTTTTAGGGTTTTAAATACACTTTTTGATCACTTTTAAATCTGTCCATGGATTTAAAGTGACCTAAAAGTGCATTAAAACTCATTTTTTAGGCTTAAATCAACTAACAAACATGCCTAGGTTGCCATAGATAATTTAGATTGCATTTAGGCCATTTTCATGCATTGTTTGCAATCTTTTATGCATTTTTACCTATTTTCCAGAATTTTCCAGCATGCTTATTTTAGTATTTTAGGTGTTTAGACTAACCTAGGATTAGTTAGAAACCCTAGGATTGGGGGGTCACTTGACCCCACTTAGGACTCTTCTTTGTTGTAAAAATTACAATAAGAATAGAGTTCTATTTTACTTAGGATTCTACTTCGAGAACAATTCTAAAAAAGATTTTGAAAGAATTCAAAATAGAATGAAATTCCATCTCTCATAACAAGTGTTTTGATCAAACTCAAACTCTCGAAGCTAGAGTCTAAGATAAGATAGAATATATACGATTATGAGGTTTATTACAATAGGAGAGTCCTATGTAATCGAACTACGTGGACTTTGATCTTTATCAAGCAATTGGTAAGGTACGTAGGCAGTCAATAGGGCGCAAGTCCAATCTTAGGTTGACTTCTAGTCTCCTAAGACCCTTAGGTTTCTTGTATATTTTTTTTTGTACTATATATTATTATTATATATTATTATTCATATTTTGTGGTTGATTAGATATACTAGGATTATTTTGAAAAGATTTTGATAAAGCCCAAACTTAATTAGGAGACCTTTAATTAGGGCGAGGTGGGTGCCTACAATGAGTTCCTTGGAACCTTCCCACTTCGTAACCTAGCCCTCGAATCCAACTTTGATTCAAAGACTATGCTTTTCCAAAATATGGGGTCAATGTTTTATTAAAAATAAAACTCTTTTTGTGGTTTCCTTATTCCCTAAAAATAAGGTGGCGACTCCTAGATTTTTACAAACTCTTATCATTTTTCAAAAACCCTATCTTGAGTGGATAATAGAGAAGGATAAACGTGGATAATAGAGAAGGATAATAGAGAAGGATAAATCGAGACGGATAAACATCAACCACAATCCACTCAAGATAAACCCCCCCCAAACAGTGAACGAGAGGGCCTCCCGATTCAGGTTGGCTGGTTCACACACGGGTGTCGAACCACAGGGACTAAAGACTAAGTTATGAAAAACTAATATGAATTTGATTCTAGTTACCAAACAATTTCTTGATTTGTTGATTTGGTTGGTTGTTTAAACTAACAAAAATAAAATGATTGATTAAAACAATAAAACAATAAAAAGGGAACCTTGGGGTTTCGAATCCACTTTAGTTAGGGAATTATCATGCATGCAATTAAAGTTAAGGTTTCGCAATCGTTTATGAACGGTGATGATCTAAACTACAAGAATAAACCATCAAATATATTATGCATATGTTCACTTAGTAAGACTCATCCAAACAAGGCATAACCTGTCAAGCCAAGCATGCACAGGTTATCCTAGTGAGGCATGAACAGACTAGATGAACCTAGGCATATTCGATTGATGCTATTGCACAACTAATATGATTGAAAACACAAAAAACATTCATATTCTAAAGATATATCATTAAAAGAACAGATTCCAAAAGAAGGCAATCTCTCAGAGTTGTACAATTGTCATAAACTCATTACAAAACACAAAACTCTAATTAATACATAGTAAAACCACTAACCAAGCTTCATCTACACCCAAGGAAAGGAGTCTAGCTGCTCATGATCGGGGCTGAATCACCGGAGATCTTCATTCCATCCATGTGCAGCCAAATATCCAAGGTAAATGATAATAGAGAAGAGAGAGAAGTAAATGGAGGCTATCAGCGAATCTAGAGGAGAGGGAACCCTTATTCAGTCCCAAAAAAGTGTTTAAATAGGGTAACAAGCTTTCCAAGCCGGCCCCCCTTCGATTTCCCTTGCCAGGAGTTACTAAAACAGAGTTCTAACCATAATAGGAAACTGTCCGAGCTTAACCCTATCGATAAGCCTAGTGCCCTATCGATAGGTGATGTGTGCAGGCCCATTTTTCTACAGGTTTTGATTTGCTGAGGGATGTACCTATCGATAGGCGTAATGCCCTATCGATAGGCATGCTTATTTTGCCATTTTTTTTCCTGTTGGATTCCTTTCTTTGCTTCTGAACTTCCTTAGCATCTTTCTATGATATGCTCCACTCATAAGCTCTCTTTGTGGCAGTCAAAACCTGGTTTGTGGATGAAAACAACCTACAAAAGTAAAAAACAACACATAAGAACAGAAACTAACTAAATCAAAGTACTTACAGTGCAAAACCCTCGAAATAAGCCTCTGAATGCAGGAAAACGAAGCTTGATTGCGGAGTAATCAGTGTTCTTTGTGAGCACATTTGTGGGTTCTTTATCAGCCATTAAGAAAGTTCTTTATGAGCTTAGGTGAGAGTCTTCCACCTGGGATAAAGAAGACTGTGTAAAGGTTTTTTCACCTTGAAGAAGTAATCCTTAGTGGATTGTGGGAATCCTTGAGCTGGGTGCTTAAGGCGTGGATGTAGGTGGAGTCCGAACCACGTAAAAATCGTTGTGTTTGTTCTCTCTCTCATTTAATTACTTGCTTTTATTATTGTGCTTCTGCTGCTAGTAATTGAATCCTAATTTTTATTTGGTAATATTTGTTAAAATTTGCCAAAAACATTATTCACCCTCCTTCTAGGGTTATATATTTGGGTCAACAATTAGTATCAGAGCTAGTGCTCAATATTTGATTGTTTTCTTGAGTAAAAGATGATGGCAAACATTAGGGAATCGAGCTTTTCACAATGCCATTCCATTATTTCAATGGTGAAAATTACAAGAGTTGGAAAAATAGAATGCGAATATGGATTGAATCTTATGACATGGCCATTTGGAGAGTTTTATGAAGGGAAACAAAGTCATTTACAAAACAGCTCAAGATGGAACTCAAATACCTAAGGATATGGATTAATGGAGTGAGAATGACATGAAGGTACTTCAAGTCAATTCAAGAGCAAAGAATGTACTCTATTGTGCAGTGAGCGATGCCCAATACAACCGATTTTCGGATGTGATACCGCTCAAGAAATGTTAAAAAAGTTTGAGGTAACGTATGAAGGCACAAATCATGTAAAACGTTCTAAACTCATCATGGTTATGAGAGATTATGAATTGTTTAAAATGGAAGAAAATGAAAGTGTTAGTTCTATGTTTACTCGCTTTAGTCACATTATTAATGAAATGAAAGCTTTTGGTAGAACAATTACAAATTGGGATGTCATTTCAAAAATTTTTGTAGTTCTTCCTAAGTCATGGGAATCAGAAGTTACGGCTATTCAAGAATCCAAAGATTTGGACACACTTGATATAGACAATCTTTTTGGCTTTCTATTGACTCATGAGATTACCTTGAAGAGATAAGAGGATGAAAAGCCAAAGAAGAACCTTACTCTCAAATCCACCTCTCATGATGATGGTGATGATGAATTCAATGAAAATGATGATCAAGACATGGCACTCATCACAAGTAAATTTCAAAAATACTTGAGAAGAAGAAAAGCTCTTAGGAAGCCCAATCAAGGTGGAAGCTTAAGCAACAACGAAAATTACTACCATTGCAAAAAGCCGAGACATAGAATTGCTCAATGTGCCGCCAAGAAGGAAGAAGAAAAGAAGAACTATCGAAGAAATGATAGAAGAGGAAAAGCCATGAATGCTACTTGGGATGAAGTAATTGATGCAATTGAAAGTGAGGATGACACTTATGAAGAAACGGCGAATTTTTGTCTCATGACAAATGAAGTTGATGAGATACCCTCTAGCTCAAACTCAAATATTCATGATGATGATGATTTATCTATTGATGAACTCTATGATATGTGTGAGGATTTGTGCAATAAAAATTCATCTTTAAGCAAAGCTCATAATATCTTAATGAAAGACTTTCCTACTATCACTAGTGAAAAATTAGCTTTGCATGATCTAAATTTGAGACTTGTTAAAGAAATTGAAGAATTGAAATGTGATATTAAAAATTATAGAAATGTTCCATCTTCTTCAAGTTATTCAAATGACTATGAATCTTTCATAGATGAAAATAAAGTTTTAAAATGTGAAATTGAGAAAATTAGAAATACTCCATCTACTTCAAACTCCTCAAATGATTATTAGTCATTGGAAGATGAAAAAAAGATTTTGAAAAGTAAAATTGAAGACTTAAACAAAATTATTTTCAAATTTACAAGTGGTGAAGAAAATTTCAAAAGATTACTTGGGCTCAAAAAGTTGGATTCAACAAAGAAGGATTAGGATTTGAATCAAATTCTAATGATAAAAAGTCTTCTTTATTTCTTGACTTCTTTGTTAAAGCCCCAATTCAAAAGAATTCAAATAATTCTCAATCTCACAACTCATCAAACAAACATGCAAATGCTACTTGTTTATATTGTGAAAGAAAAGGTCATGTTAGATACTCTTGTCCATTTAAAGGCAAAAAAGGCATTGAGAAATTGGTTACGTGGATTTCTAAGGAAACTACAAAATCTAACAATGTAGGACCTAAGAAGGTATGAGTACCAAATGAAATTACTTGAATTTTTTTTTGTAGGTTTGCATGAACTCAATTCAAGACAAAGAAAAGTGGTACTTGGATAGTGGATGCTCAAGACATATGACCGGTGGCAAAGACAAATTCATCTCCCTCAACTACAATGATGGTGGCTATGTCACTTTTGGAGATGATGCCAAGGGTAAAATCAAAGGTAAAGGAAAAATTGGAAATTCCTCTATCACTATTGAAAATGTATTGCTAGTTAATGGTTTGAAACATAACTTGCTTAGCATTAGTCAATTATGTGATAATGAATATTTTGTTAATTTTACCTTTTCTTCTTGTAATGTGCTTGATGAAAACCAAAACAATATTTTTGTTGCAAAACGTTTTAAAAATGTATACACTATTGATTTTGATGAATTAGCACTTCAAGATGTAATATGTTTTGCCGCGTTGCAAGAAACAAGTTGGTTATGGCATAGAAGACTTGGACATGCTATTATCGATTTATTACATAATCTTTCTAAAAAGGAATTGGTTAATGGCTTGCCCAAAGCTAATTTTACAAAAGATAAAGTTTGTGATGCTTGCCAACTTGGAAAACAAACTAGAACAATTTTCAAAACTAAAGGTTTCATCTCCACATCTAGACATTTGGAGTTGCTACATCTTGATTTGTTTGGACCAAATGATGTAGAAAGTCTTGGTGGTAAACTTTATGCCTTTGTCATTGTTGATAATTTTTTAAGGTATACATGGATTCTATTCCTTGCTCAAAAGAGTAAAGTTAGTGGGGTTTTTATAAAACTTTGCAAAAAGCTTGAAAACATTCAAGGCCACTCAATTACTCATGTGAGAAGTGGTAGAGGTAAAGAGTTTAAGAACCAAGATATCGAAAATTTTCGTGACGAAAAAGGTTATTCACATAACTTTTCGGCTCCCAAAACTCCTCAACAAAATGGGGTAGTTGAAAGGAAGAATCATTCATTAGAAGAGATGGCTAGAACAATGTTAAATGAACATAACCTTCCTAAATCATTTTGGACAGAAGCGGTTAACACCGCATGTTATGTGGGAAATAAAGTGGTTATAAGGCCTAATTTGTCCAAAACTCTATATGAGCTTTGGAAAGATAGAAAACCAAACATTGGTTATTTTAAAATTTTTGGTTGTAAATGCTTCATTTTGAATGATAGAGAACATTTATCTAAATTTGATGCTAAATCCGATGAAGGTGTATTCATTGGTTACTCTATGAATTGTAAAGCTTATAGAGTTTACAATAAACGTACTCAAACGGTTCAAGAATCTATTCATGCTATTTTTGATTAAGCTAACCCCTTTACTTCTAAGCAAATGGTGTATGAAGATGATGTATCTAGGACTATCCCTCCATTGGATGAAGAACCAAATGATCCAAACTCAAATGACTCATCCAAAGAAGAGTCAAATGATACATCAAAGGAGTCCTTGCCCAAGGAAGATGAAGCTCAACAAGAAGAGACTCATGAATTACCTAAAGCTTGGAAATTTGTAAGAAATCATCCAATTGAGCAAATCATAGGTAGTCCATCTCAAAGGGTAAATATTCGCTCTAATCTTAGAAATGGTTGTGGCAACATTGCATTTGTTTCTCAAATTGAACCTAAACATTTTAGTGAAGCCGAAAATGATGAAAATTGGATTATAGCCATGGAAGAAGAACTAAATCAATTTGAAAGAAACCAAGTTTGGGAACTAGTCCCTAAGCCTAATGATCATTCCATCATTGGTACAAAATGGGTTTTTAGAAATAAAAAAGATGAAGATGGAAATGTAATTAGGAATAAGGCAAGACTTGTTGCACAAGACTATAATCAACAAGAATGTATTGATTATGATGAAACATATGCACCGGTTGCTAGACTTGAAGCTATTCGCATGCTTCTTGCTTTTGCTAGTTTTAAAGATTTCAAATTGTATCAAATGGATGTGAAAAGTGCTTTTCTAAATGGTTATATTTCGGAGGAAGTTTATGTTAAAAAACCTCCCGATTTTGAAAATGCCACTTTTCCCAACCATGTATACAAGCTTACAAAAGCACTTTATGGTTTAAAGCAAGCTCCTAGAGCATGGTATGAAAGGTTAAGTAGTTTTTTTCTCTCAAATGGTTTCATTAGAGGCAAAATTGATACTACACTTTTTGTTAGCCCTATGGCTTCAATCCTAATTGTTCAATGTTTTATCCTATCTTGTTGTATGATTTTGATGATAACAAACATTGTATTATGATTATGCATATGAATACTTTAAATGAACATTATGACATATTTCAATCCTTATTGGTCAAAATTTCTATTGGCTAATCTTTGTCGAACATTTAATTATCTTATGTTTCTTGTATATTCTTTATATTATATTCATGCTTATAAGAAACAGGATTTGAGCTACAATGAAGAATCAATTTTGCTTGAAGCAACCATAAAGCTCATGCTCTCCTAGTGTGCCCTATGTGAATATGGATAATCATATATTCACTAAGGACCTTGAAGATAGCTATTCATTATGAAAACTTGCTTAAGCCAAAGATGAAGCCTTTCACAAGCCTATCAAGCCTAGCACAAGATTCGAAGAGCCTTCATGAAGACCTTATTTCATCTTGTGTAAGCATTTTAGGAAAACTTGTGTAAATCTCTCATAGGATTAAAATTATATTGGCTTAAATTGACCTTGACCTCTTAGACTTTGTTTTAACTTGGAAAATCCATTTTGATTGGTCAAAATTGTTTTAAAATCTCAATGGGCAATTTTTATATCAAAGTGTAGCTTAAAGTTCATAAAAATTGACTTATGGCCTACCTTAGTCGATTAACCCTCTATGACTAGTCAACCAACTGCAAGGCAGTAAGCATGTTTCATGAATACTTAAGCTAGTCGACTAAACCTTGGTCATTAGTCGACTAATCATTTCCTAGTCGACTAACCCTTAGTCTCTAGTCGACTAATCGTGCCCAAATTTCAAACCTTATGTCTTTACTTCTCTAGTCGGCTAATCTCTTTGACCTAGTCGACTAATCAACTTCGAACTCATTTCTTAAGTGTATTTAAAATGCTCTAGTTGACTAATCATTTAGTCCTAGTCGACTAAGGATTGCTCTGCAACAAATAACGGCTAGTTTTTGCAAACCAAACGACTATATTCTTCTATCTAATAGCAATGTGTGTTTGAGAGCATATAAATACCACTTGAATGAGTCTTGGATGACGAAGTCAATCACTCTAAACATATTGAATCATTCACATACTCTTATTCTTCATTTTTTGTGCGATTTAATTCAAAAGAATCAATCTCTCTTAAAGCCAATATTAGTTCTTATTCTTGAGAGATATTAGTGAGTGCTCATATTTGTAAAGGTTTCTCCACATTGAATGAGTGAAACCTTAGTGGATTTTGGAATCCTCAAGACGAAGCTCTTGAGGCATGGATGTAGATAGAGATCGAACCACGTTAAAATCTTTGTGTTTCAACCTCTCTAACTCTATCTCTTGCATTTAAACTTATTTACTTGCTATTTATTTTGTTTAGTTGTGATTCATACTCTTATTATATTTATCTTCAATTAAGTTTATTAACTTGTTTATTTTTCGCTAAATTTAATTGAACCAAAATTTTTATTTGGATTTTATTTTATAAAGTTTGCTATACTCTATTCACCCCCTCTCTAGAGTATATTTTGGGCCAATACTTTTCATAAAGCTTAAAGAAAATGATATACTAATTGTTCAAATTTATGTTGATGATATTATTTTTGGTGCTACTAATGATCTTTTTTGTCAAGAGTTTGCTAAATTCATGCAAGAGGAATTTGAAATGAGCATGATGGGTGAATTAATATTCTTTCTTGGCCTCCAAATCAAGCAAACCAAAGAATGTATTTTGATCAATCAAGCCAAGTATGTGAAGGACATGCTCAAGAAATTTGGCATGGAAGGTGTGAAGTCTAGTCCTACACCAATGAGCCCTTCAACTAAGCTTGACATTGATGAAAATGGTAAGAAAGTTGACCAAAAATTGTATAGAGGTATGATTGGTAGTCTTTTTTACTTAACCGCTAGTAGACCGGATATTATGTTTAGTGTATACTTATGTGCTAGATTTCAAGCTAATTCCATGGAGTCCCATTTGCATACCGTTAAGCGTATATGCAAATATCTTGCTGGAACTCATAATTTAGTCTTGTTATATCCTAAGCATGCTTCTTTTAATATTGTTAGTTATTCGGAGGCGGATTTTTCCGATTATATGACCGATAGGAATAGCACTAGTGGCACTTGTCATTTTCTTGCCACTCGCTTGTTTTTTGGTTTAATAAGAAACAAACTTCGGTCGCTCTTTCCACCACCGAAGCGGAATATGTTGCCACGGAAAGTTATTGTGCTCAAGTTCTATACATAAAACAACAACTTAAAGACTATAGGATCACATTTAATCACATTCCAATTCATTGTGATAATACTAGTGCAATCAATATCTCTAAAAATCCTTGCTTGCACTCACGCACCAAACACATTGAAATTAGGCACCATTTTATTTGTGATCATGTGCAAAGGGGAGATGTTGAACTAGAATTTGTAAGCACGGACCAACAATTGGCGGACATCTTCACGCTCCAAGAGGATCATTTTTGCACAATTAGTCGTGATCTTAGCATGATTAGACCAGTGGAATTGTAATTGTGCTTATTCTCTATCTTGTGTATTCTCTCTTTGTTTTTGTTGATGACAAAGAGGGAGAAAGACTTTGATTGCCATATTGTATATGTTGATTAACCATTGCTTGTTGTGCAAAATTGATGGGGAGCTCATGCTCTCTTATTTTATTTCAAATGGTTTATTATCCATTCAAAGTAATGGTTTGTCATCATCAAAAAGGGAGAGATTGTTAGCCCTAAGGTCAATTGCACTTACCATATTTTGATTATAAACAAACATTGCTCTAGTTACTAATAAATGGTTAAGTGTTTTTGTCTCCATAGAATCAAAGTCATATCTTATTGGAGCTCATCAACACATTCAAAGCTTCTCAAT
Organism: Hamamelis virginiana; assembly: GCA_017140935.1. Taxonomy (NCBI): domain Eukaryota; kingdom Viridiplantae; phylum Streptophyta; class Magnoliopsida; order Saxifragales; family Hamamelidaceae; genus Hamamelis; species Hamamelis virginiana. The sequence goes on from JAESVK010000817.1 coordinate 541,752, forward strand.
TGTGCAAATATTCCAAGTCATTGGATAATTAAGCCTATGAAAGTCATCTTGAAGCCATTCCTTGAAGACCTTGAAGTCAATATGTCTTAGGAACTTTTTGTAAGGCAACTTAATTGATTAATGCTTGAACTGAGAATGAGGTGCGCAATAGATTCCCAAGCGTAGGAGTCTACCGGTCGTCAAGCAATAAATACTAAGGAGTCCCTAGGTCATATCCACAGGGAGTGGAACAGGTCCAAATGATCCTTAGGTGTTGATAACCAAAGAATGTAAAAGAAAGTGTAAAATTATGGGAGTTTTGATTGTTGAGAGTTGTTTGTGCCAAATTGATGGCAAATTGCAAATGAAAACTAAGTAAGTAAAGAAGATGGGTCCTATGGGTTCATTCCTTCCAAACCTTTGGTACAAGTATTTCTCATAATGATTCACATCTAAGATCCATTGAAGAATGGTCTTCGATGGGGGATTTAACTTTAAAAGCATTTGGAAATGAATTCTCATCTCGGATCCATTGAAGAATGGTCTTTGATGGAAGATTTAGCAATAAAAGCTCAATTAAGTAACCCAAAATGATGGAATAAAACCCAACACTCTCTTTGACATTTTAGCAAACATGTGGCGTGCATATGTGCTCAATAACCAAACATAACAAGTCATGCAATGGTCATGAATATGATGCTACAAGGGTTCAAAAGATGATGAGGCATTTTAACAAACATGTGGCATGCATATGTGCTCAATAACCAAACATAACAAGTCATATAATGATCATGAATATGACACCACAAGTGTTCACAAGATAAGAGAGGATCAAACATCATTCCATAAACATTAAAGGTTCAAGAAATGAGAAAACACCATTTACCTAGGGTTTGGAGAGGAAATCCACCATAAAACCCACCTTTGAGGTGTTTAGCTAGCCATCCAAAGAAATAAATGCAAGAAACTTGAATTGAAAGCTATTTATATTACTTAAGAATGAAAATACAAAGTTTAACAAGCTACAAATAAAGAACAACAAAGATTACAAACCATAGATGAAAACAAGAATACCAAACTAACCTAAACTAAACTAATCCTAACCTAAACTAAGAGAAAAACTAAACTAACCTAAGAGAGCCCTAAAAACTAAGTGGGAAAGGTAGAGAGGAAGGCAAACCAGCTGCCAAAAGAGTTTAAATACCACCCATTAGGGCTACAAAACATGGGGACCAAAAGACAAGAATGCCCTTGCAAAAGGGGCAAATTTCAAGCAACCCGGGGGATTTCCCGCACATAGGGACCGGTACCCCTCTAGGAGGGACCGGTACCCTTTCACTTCTGCAACATGGGGACCGGTACCCCTCTAGGAGGGACCGGTACCCCCCTGCTGAAAAGCCAAAACTGCTCTATTTTGCCTTGCGAAAGCCTCCGACTTCAAATGGTCATATCTCTCTCGTCCGAAGTCGGATTTGGACATTCTTTATATGCACGCGAAGCTTGAGAAGTATTCTTTCCAACCATGGTGGTCTCATTGTCCAATTCAATCTGGAGAGAAACAGGTTTTCCAAAATGTCCAGATTGGTCGTTTTTTGCACTTTATGACTTCGTTTGCCCATATCTCCCAAACCCCTTGGCATTTAGCTTTGAAATTTGATATGTGGCATCTAGACACACCTAGAAGTATGTTCTATAAGTCCCATGACCTTTGAAGACTTCCAAGGCTTGACTCCAAGCTCTCACTTTGCATACAAAAAGCATCCATTTTAGCGCATTCAACCTGCAAGGGCTCAAAAACAACAAAAGAATCAAACGCACCTATTTACAAGTATAAATAGCTCAAGTATGTACAAAATGATGGGAATAATGCAATGAAAGTATGCAATATTATGGTGCAATCAATTAAACTTGCATAGCTCAAAGACAAAAAGTTTTCTCACATTGCATTAGCATCTAATGACTTAGAAATCTTGTAAAATGCTTTTGAATGCTTAGTTAACTACTTTAGATGTTATAAGTTGATTTAGACTTAAGAATATCAAATTTTTTGCTTAAGAGCATGTCTAGTCGACTAACATCCTTAGTCTAGTCGACTAACATCCTTAGTCTAGTCGACTAATCATGGTCCAGTAGCTAGAATATTGAAAATTCCAAGTCTAGTTGACTCAACATTAGAGTAGTCGACTAATGAGACTTCTAGTGGACTAATCCCTTTGGCTAGTCAACTAAAAGCACTCCAGTAGCCAAATTTGTAAAATGTAGAAGAGCTAGTCGACTAATCCCCTAGTCTAGTCGACTAACCGTGCTCGGAAAATTTTCCAAACTGATTTTGAATTAGCTAGTCGACTAACCCATTTTGCCTAGTCGACTAACCGAGCCCGGGAACTCAAATACTTTAAATTTTTACTAAGCTAGTTGACTAATCACCTTTGTCTAGTCGACTAATGGTTATGCAAATACAAAACGGCTCTTTCCTCTTTGGGCATTTGAAGCATTAAATGAGGTCTGCTCTTCCCCTCTCCTCCAATGAGGTTCAAGCTTATTTCAAACGGCCATTTCAGACCTAAATGCATATATAAAGAGGTTTGCTTCTCATTTATTGTCATCATTCCAACACTAGTTAATATTATTCATTACAAGCATTCATCATTCAAAGCTTTCTCTTACAAATACTTGAGCTATACTTGTTAATCATATAAGAGGCTATTAGTTTAGCTTTATACTTGTGTAAATCAGCTTGTTGAAGCATTTATTGTACACAACCAACCTTTGTGAGATTGTATTAAGTGTTCATTGTGAGCACTTTGGATGTTCTTTGTGAGCACATTTGTGGGTTCTTTGTGAGCCATTGAGAAAGTTCTCTGTGTGCTTAGGTGACAGTCTTCCACTTGGGATAAAGAAGATTGTCTAAAGGTTTCTCCACCTTGAAGAAGTAATCCTTAGTAGATTGTGGGAATCCTTGAGCTGGGTGCTTAAGGCGTGGATGTAGGCGGAGTCCGAACCATGTAAAAATCGTTGTGTTTGTTCTCTCTCTCATTTAATTACTTGCTTTTACTATTGTGCTTCTGCTGCTAGTAATTAAATCCTAATTTTTATTTGGTAATATTTGTTAAAGTTTGCCAAAAATCTTATTCACTCCCTCTAGGGTATATATTTGGGACAACACTAAGTAAATTATGCTTCAAATCACAAACAAGCAATACATTGTCAATTGTAATAGTGTCATTACTAATCTTACCTTTACCAATAATTTTACATTTGCTATCTCACCAAAGGTTACATAGCCACCATCCTTGTGGGTGAGGGAGATGAACTTAGCTTCATCTCCGGTCATAAGCCTTGAACATCCACTATCCAAATACCATTGATCGTTTTTATGAATGAATTTCAAGCATACCTACAAAGATAATGTAATAAAACTATTGGTTCTCAAAGCTTTTGGGTCCTATAATGTTAGGATTCTCAATCTTTTAAGCTCATCAATGGTAATAATCTTTGGGTCAAATGATTTCTTGGATGAGGATTCCTTTCTAATCCAAGCTACCATTTTACCAAGTCCTCTTTTACCTCTAAAAGGACATTTAAATGTAACATGACCCATTCTCTCACATAATTGCAAATAACATTAGCATTTTGTTTTAAGGCATGAGAGTGAGAATAATGTTTTGATTTTGGTTTCTTGGTGTCTCTTTTCATTGACGCTTTCAGAAAGAAGTCTAAATAGAGTGAAGACTTTTTAGTATTGGTTTTTGAAACATAAACCAATTCTTCTTTGTTTAGCCCAACTCTTTGAGCTCCTAGCAACCTTTCAAAGTTTTTTTTTCCACTTGTGAATTTATAAATGATTTTGCTTAAGTCTTCTACTTTGGATTTCAAGAATTTGTTTTCATTTTCCAAAGTAGAAAAATCATTTGAAGATTTTAAAGTGGAAGGTATGTTTCTTAAAGACTCAATCTCCTTTCTAAGTTTTTCATTTTACAAACTTAAAACAGAATTTTTATCAACTAAGGCTATTTTCTCATTTGTGAGGGTTGAGAGGTTTTTCTTCAAGGATTCAAGTTCTTTTATCAACAAACAGTTTTTATCATGTAAAAGTATACTTAAATCTTGAAATTCCTCCAAGGTTAAATCACATTCATTATCATCATTATACTAAGAAGTGGATGTTACCTCATCTTCATCCTCTTTTGCCACGAAGCAATGCTCCTCTATGTTAGCATATAGACAAAAATTTGCAGTCTCCTCTTGGATATCTTCTTCATCACTTTTTGTATCTTCAAGAAGATCATCCCAAGTTGATATAATGGCTGCCATGGCTTTGCCTTTACCTCTTTGATCAAATATTTTCCTTCCATCATTTCGAAAGGTGTTGGAGTTATTGTTGTTGGTCTTATTTGGACAATGGGCAATTGTATGACCCAACTTTTTACAATTGAAGCATCTACCATCATTGTTGCTATTATATCCCTCATTGCTTTGTCTGAATTGATTTTTGTTTCTCCTTAGAAAGGTTTGAAATTTCCTTGTCATAAGGGCCATGACTTCTTCATCTTCTTTAGTGAAGTCATTATCTTCATCTTCTTCAAGTGTTGAAGATTGAAGAGCTAGCGTCCTCTTTGCTTGAATATTTGCCTTCTCATTTTGGATGGCCTCTTTTTCCTTTTTCATCGTTGTTTTATGAGTAATGAGAGAACCTAAAAGCTCATCAATGTCTTTAACTTCTTGAATTGCAGTGATCTTTGAACTCCATGAGGTTGGTAGAGAAAGGAGTATCTTTGAAATAATGTCATCATTAGGATAAACTTTTCCTAAAGCTTGCAATTCATTTAAAAGATTAGTAAAACGAGTAAACATATTATGAACATTTTCACCTTCAATCATTTTAAACAATTCATAATCTTGCCTAAGCATTAGAGCTTTGGAGCTCTTAACTTGCTTGGTACCTTCTTAGGTGACCTTGAGCTTTCTCCAAATTTCTTGTGCAGTAGCATAAGTTGAACTCTATTGTATTCAGTCGTATTGAGAGCACAATACAAGACAGTTTTAGCCTTTGGATTAATTTGAAGAATCCTCATGTCCTCATCGGTCCAATCATCCATAGTTTTGGGAATTTCTTTCCCATCTTCATCTCTTTTGAAAACTTTTTTATTTCTTTTAACAATAACTCTCCGAATTCATGATGGACCACTCCTTCAAGGTGGAGAAACCTTTACAACCAATCTCACTTTCTGTGGAGATAAAACCAATGCTACCAAAGCACTTCTTCTCAAGCTTGAATTTGACAAAATAACTTTCAAGCTTCACAAGGGTTATAACCCAACCTTAGCTCACAAGAAATACAAGATTTGTGTTTGATACAATGAATGATTTAACAAGCTAATTTGCACAAGTACAAGCTCAAACTAATCTCTTCTCAAATGTTTAACAAAGATACCTCAAAATATTTTCATAAGGAAGCTTTGAATAATGAATGTTCACAATGAATGCTCTAAACTATGCTGGATTGATGGCAATAAATGAGAGCAAGAGCTTTATTTATAATGCATTTAGTCTTAAAGGACTGTTGCAAGCTTCATAAGTCTGATTGGTTAAGAGGGGAGCAGCATAGTGCATTAAATGCTCAGTTTACTATAAGAGGAATTAGTCGTTTTACTTTTGCAGAAGAGTGGAAAATTTTCTGGGCTCGATTAGTCGACTAGCTTAACTGCTTCACAAAACATGGCTACTGACTTGCAGTTAGTCGACTGGAACAAATGATTTAGTCGACTAGTTAGCAAGTTAGTCGACTAGTTTAACTGTTAGTCGACTAAATTAAGAGATCTCAAAAATCATGGCTACTAGACCATAGTTAGTCGACTAGACTAATTGGGTTAGTCGACTAGATATGTTCTTAAGTCAATTTTCTAAGTTTTTTAAATCTAAATCAAATTCTAGTAAGTAAACTAGTTAACTAAATGTTCAAAAGCATTTTTGACTTAGTTTAAAACATTTTACAAGTTTCCAAGGATATGTATGCTAATGTAATATAAGTAAAACATGTTGTCTTTGAGCTATGCAAGGTTAAACAAATTGAGATGCCTTACATATGATTCCTAATACTTTGAAAATACAACTTGGCTTCAATTTGACCTTCATAAGCTTTGAATGAACATTTGCGCATCAAGTTGCTTGGATATGTTGATGAGCTACAATAAAATATATCTTTGATTCTAAGAAGACCAAATACTTAACTATTTGTTAGTGATTAAAGTAGTGTTTGTTTATTATCAAAATGTGGTCAACGGAATTAACCTTTAGGGCTAACAGTGATTTAATCTACAATTTTTATTCAAAATATAACAGTTTGAACACATTGTGGAACAGTGAACTTTGGAGTAAATTATGGTGCAGAAAATACTACGATTGTGGAGAATAGATTATACTGTGGAATAGTGACTTTTGTGAACTTGTAGATAGAATACTTTGCGGCATTTAAAAATTATGTAACCATTTATTGTAATTTTTATGTACAAATATCAATTATAACATAATTGTAACAAACTGAGATTCTGTTAGTGAATTTCAGTCTATAAATAAAAGGTGAATGTCTTCAATTAGGAGATTGAAAAATTGAGTTGCTTTTATAGAGAGGGAAATTGAAATCCATTTACTTGAAAGAATTTCTCTGTGAGTTGTGAGATTTTTTGTAGGGAAAGAATATTGAAGATTGCTTTCTATAATTACGCAATTAAGATTGCTAATCCAAATACTGTGAGTATTAAATCAATAAAAGAAACATAAATGTATTTATATTGGCTTCTTGTATGATTGAGATCCATCTAAATCATCGACCGATGATAAATATACATCTTTAGATGTAGATTTATCATTGGAAAAATGGTTTCCTTACCTTGGATTAATGATACGATTAATTTTAATATTTCAGACTCACCTCTCATGGAAATAGGAGTAGTTATGACACGATTACTTCCACTATTTCTTCTATGGAAAAAAAAAAGTGATACAATTAGATACTATACTTATTCATGTCATGTCTCCCAAAAATCACAGTG
>JAESVK010000817.1:548792-601213 GCA_017140935.1 Hamamelis virginiana
TATTGTGGAATACATGTTTCGAAAAACTGACTGTTGGATTAGATACTATATTTATGTTTGTAATGCATGCCAAAATCACAGTGATCCAACGATTAGTTTATCATAAATGTCGCAGAGAAAAACTGTGATAGCTTTCAACAGTCACAATTATTGCAGTCTTTATTTTGAGATGTTTATATTGGATTACCGTAATTTTTGACATGCATGACATCAATAAGTATAGTATCTAATCCAACGGTCAGTTTTTCAAAATATGTATCCTACAATTATCTATTAAATTCATGCTTACATAACTTATGTAAACATATGTTGACTAGATCGGGGCTGTATATATATATATATATGGTCAAATTCCGATAACACATGGTTCTTATATATGGTTGACATGCAGTTTGCAAAACCCTATATGGAATAAGTATTTTGAGAAACCGACTATAGGATTAGATGTTCTGTTTATTTACATCATGTATACCAAAAATCACAACGATCCAATGGCTACTTTTTAAAAAATATCGCTAGTTTGAAATAAACTGTAAAAAAATTTGGAAAACTGTCACTGCTTTTCAGAGTTGGTTTGCTAAAAAATCAGTCATTAGATCAATGTGATTATTGGCATATATAAATATCTAATCCAACAATCAGTTTCTCAAAATATTCGTCCTATATTAGATTTCACAAATCATGTGTCAAACTGTGGGTAAGAACGACGTGTCACTAGAACATGACCCACACACACACACACACACACACACATATATATATAGGGTTATCTACACTTTAGTACCTTGAACTTTGAGGGTAATTTCAATGAAGGACCTAAACTTTTAATTTGATCAATATATGACAAATTTTTAAAAACTTGTTTCAATGTAGGATAAAACTGGAATGATGTCTATTAAGTAACTAGACTCCATCTACGCCTCACGTGGCATCCTATTTGGAGCCTACGTGTATCCTACGTGGCCTAAGAGACTTATTTTCCGCCCAAACTATTCACATGACCTTCACGTGACTAAATAACAGTTTCAATTTGGGAGTTAAAGTTAATGGATTACGAATCTTAATATTTTCTAGAGCATATTAATGCAGTAGTGCTCGAAATCTTAACATTTACGTAGTCTAGGAAGAAACATTTGAGAATATCCAAGCACTGCTGCGTTAAGCTGCCCTAAAAAATGTTAAGATTCTAGTTTTGTCCTACAGTGAAACAAGTTTTTAAAAATTTGTCCTTAATTGATCAAATTAAAAGTTTAGGTCCTAGATTGAAATTACTCCTAAAATTTAAGGTATTAAAGTGTAGATTGAAATGATGGGATCAAGGATTCGCAGCAGAAGAAACATACGATAATATATATATATATATATATATATATATATATATATATATATATACTGTTCCAATTTAGTCAGATATACATAACTTAGATCCATGTCAACTAAGTATTTAAGGGCATTAGATCATTTCATGGATGGAGGATTTTTTTAAGTGATGAGATGATCTAATGCCCTTAAGTGCTTAGCTGACTTAAATCTAAGTCAGGTATACTTGACTAAATTAGAACTGTATATATAGAAGGTTATCTATGTTAGAGATATGCCCTAAAACCAATCCTAAAGAGCATATTAATTTCATATTATAATGATAAGAAAGTTACACTTGTCTTGTATTTAATTATACATGATAAGATCCATGAATAAATGATAGAGAAATATATATCTCAAGATGTTGAGATAGGGAGACTTATATTTCTCACACACATTTATTTTAAAGGGTTCCTACTCATAGATTTATCAAATTGGACATCTATAAACCACTAAGAGTAGCACATATTTAAACTAGCTCTAATGGGAGGATAGGTAGTCTTTCATATCTGTGTAGTGACACTATAGTTAATCTGTGGGTGCATGTTAGAGAACATATACATTGAACATGATCTGATAAGAATATTCTTATGGAGTTTAAGTCAACTGAATATTCTTATGTTATGTCCATCGAATGGTAATCCTTAGACCTGAAACACCATAGTTATCTTGTGCATAGGTTATTAGAGTTTGATAGTATCTCGTACATCTTTAACCATCAGGATGTAATCGGTACTCATTGGCTCTAGTAAGTTATGTATGAAGATAGATGAGTGTGCAATAAAGAATCATCACTCTCACTTTGATAAGAGAGAATGTCAGGGTTTGTTCACAAAGATAATTCTCATCTTGAATCTATGGCTAGAGTGATAGGTGAACTGTAAAAGAGTTTCATCGGTTCATCTTATTAAGATTATATTTTGTAGAACATATATCAAGTTGTTAATATAGAGTTTGACTTATAACCATACCTAATTATCTTAACAGTGACATTAGGGGATGAATGATTAAGTAACATGAAGGGTTCATTTAGTTTTATTATTCACCCATACCTAGGGTACGTCTATGTTGCTAGATGTCACTCATAACTAGTGAAGGCCTAATGATAAATGTTATCATTGAGGGCAAAATTGAAATTATTCCAATTGAACCTTAAAATAGAAAGTTTATAGTTCTGGAGACATTAGATGTCCCGGTCCACTACAAGGTTGAAGTGAACCCAAAGGGTCACACACATAAAAGACACAAGAGAGCTCTTTAATTCAAAATAGGGGTAAGTTTCTAATTTATGTAACTTGTGTGGTCTCTTTTATTAATAGTTAATTAAGGAGGACCAAGTTGCAAAATTAGAAATCCTAGTGCCTATAAATACAAGGGGATGAGTGCATGCTAGCACTAAGTCCACCCATACCTTAATAGAAGAGAGGCTATCACCCACATCCCCTTAGGCTGTGAGCTAAAGAGCTTGTCTCTCCATTGTTGTGATCTTCTCTCTCCCTCTCAAGCTTGCTTTGTTCAAGAGTTGATCAAGTGCAAGGAATTTAAGGAGTCTTGTGTTCGTGTGGATACCTTGGAGGTTTCATACACTTTGAAGCTTGGATTCGATTTCAAAGTTTCATTAAAAGACAATCAAGTAAGTATGATTAAATTGTTTAATATTCTTGCTTTAATTCATGATCCAATGCTTGTGCATGATTCTTGGCTTGTTTGTGATGATGGATTCATATATATATATATATATATATATATATATATATATATATATATATATATATATATATAAATAAAGGTAAGAACGTCCTTACCTATCTAATTGTTAGCCAACCTCTTTTCGGAGGCATGGGATAAATATTTCGAAAAACTGACTGTTGGATTAGACAATCTTCTTATGAACGGTATGTCTACCAAAAATTACAATGATCCGACAATAAGTTTTCAAAATACAGTCCGTCGAACACTCTAACAATATTTCCCATTAGATGCTATAACAATTGTTTAGCAGTCTGTATTTTGAAAACCGACCGTTGGATCACTGTGAATTTTAGCAGACATGACATACATAAGAAGATTATCTAATCCAACAGTTGATTTTTTAAAATACCTATCCCAGTGAAATTGGGCTGATGAGAATTGGGACTAGTTTAAAATTATATATAGTCCTGTGCGTACTTATGAGGAATTGGCCTTTCAATGTAACATGGGTATTTTAAAAAACTGGCTGTTGGATTGAATATTCTCCCTATGTAGGACAAGCATGCCTAAAATCATAGTGATCTAACTGTTGATTTCTTATATACGGACAGTGAAAAATTAATTACATATATAACGCTTAACAGTCTGTATTTCAAAAATTGACGGTCAGATCACTGTGATTTTTGGGAAAAATATTCAATCAAGCGGTCAATTTTTCAAAATACCCATTTTACATTGGCCAAAAGGCCAAATCCCCATATAAGAAAGTACATACAGATTCGGGACTCAAACCAGGTATGGTACTGAATGCATTAAAGCTTTACCCTGTACTTTGAAGTGTTGTGCTCCGAGGAGCCTTCTCGTCTTTATTTTAAAATTTTATAATGAACATTATCTTAGGGAAATGGTCCCAGAATGCTCATCCCACTAGGGTTGAGTAATGTCCAAGATGAATATGTTTGTGAGGATTGGGACAAACAATACTACAAGATCCTATGAGATCAATGTAACATTGAAACGATCACAGGAATCATCATATCTTAATTTTGCCATATAATTGAATTGATCCAAGTAATGTTCTACATGGGTTAATTTACTAATTCAACACGAGCAGCCCACAAAAAAACACTGCTTTGTCAAGTATTATCATCAACATGTCCACAGGCAAAGAGATCTCGAGGATCATATGGTCCAATCATTTGCAGCAGCACGACTAATCTACAAGAAATGGGGAGTAAAATATACACTGAAAACCAAAAAAGAATAAATTTACTATACAACCACCTCAAAAATATACCCATAGCGTCATTCATTTCAATGCTAACTTTTATCTTGTTAAAAACAGTCACAAGAATATTATTCATAGCAACCCAGAAACCAATAAAGATCCCTCCTTTTTTCTTTTGTATAACATTCATTTTCTTTTCTTTCTATGAACACTGATTCAGCTTTCTAGCACTCCCCTATGTCTTCATCAGGTAAAAGCACAGTCAACAGAGAATACTTGACTTTAAGAGATATCTTACCCTTCTCAACAAGGAGCCTAGCCCCCGACACAACCCAGTACCCGGGTAAGTCCTGCGGTCCTCTTGTCATCTCCGTTGTGTCGACAAACCGCAGAAGTTTTGGTGTCTGCGTCGGCACTGGTGGGCCCCCGGGATAAACAGCAGAGTTGATATTCACATCAGATGGCCGAGGAGGCGGTTTCTGAGGCACTGAGAAATGAGTGCTGATCAAGGTTGAGATTATTCCAGATTTATGGGCCAGCCCAGGCGAACCATCCCACTCAGATTTCTTCACAGGCGTGGCACCAAGAACTTTGGAGAAATGGAGGCGTAAGAATAGAACTTTCTTCAGGCCAGAGTCTCCGACTTCAAAGTGAGCCCCAGTGACTACAGAGAGATCCTCTTCAGACTCAACAGGGGCTGTGCAGACATGAGAGAAGCTCTTCCACTGAACTTTCTCATAATACTTGCGGTCATTGGGTTGACAGGAGATGTTACCATTTAATTCTTCCTGGAGTTCGAAGGTCTTTGGCACAGAGGAAAGGTGCTGCAAATGGATTGCTAAGAGGTTGCTTCTTTTCCCTTCCAAATACAATCGGAGGCCAGTCACTGGACTCTTACCCACATAAACCTGTCGTGGAATTTATCATCAATAAATTATAAATACTGCATAACTTGCTGATACATTTATACGAAACTTCTATGGAAAGAACACTCGATGGTGCCATAGACAATCCAGTGAACCCAAACTCTTGAAACAAATTTAATCTGTGAACAGCATGGTTGCTGTGATCAAGCTATCAAGGTCATAATAACAGCAACTCTTCAAAAGTCATTTATAACATTAATAGAATTCAACGAACTTTTATTCATGACAATTTTAAGAATTAGAAAGAAACCCAAAAAATTTGAGGATCAGACATAAGTATTTAAGTTAGCTATCCTCATTGCCGGTATAGAAAATGGTGTCATCAAAGAATTGTAAGTTCACTGAAAGAGCATGCCTCCCCACTACAAAACCTATAACAAAATCCACCACTTCAGCTCTCAAGCTCAAGCTCAATCTACTGAGAACATCCACCAGTAAGGTAAACTAAAACAGGGATAACAAATTCCCTGTCCAAGACCCATAGAGGTAAGAAACCACCCTTTTGCTTTTCCCTTAACAAGGATCACAAAGGTGGTGGAGACCAAACACCAACACAAATTTAAGAAAAAAACAAATCCCAATCTACATGATCGTAGGCTTTTCCAAAGTCAATTTTATGATTCCTTCCCCCTAATGTGTCCTGTACTCTTCCATTGCCTCACTAGCAACAAGAACAACATCCAAAACTTGTCTTAACAAAAGCTCCTTGGGCATGGGAAATAGTGTCATGAATGACTGATCTAAGGTGTCTAGAAAGGACTCGGGCTATGATCTTGTACAAAGTAGACACTAAGCTAATGGGTCTAAAATCTTTGATGGAGCCTGATCTAACCTTTTTTAGGATTTATTAAGGCAATAAAAGTTGAATGGTGAACATAATGATCACTCCATTGGCATGGAACTCTTCAAAGGCTGTTAAAAAATCCTCGTTCAAAGTATTCCAACAATCTTGGAACAATGCAATAGAAAAACGATATGGACCAGGGTCTTTCTTTTCTTTATTTATTTATTTATTTTTACTAAGAAACAAGGAGGACAAGGAGTCCAACCACTAGAATATTGCTACACATAACTGCCCAAGCTATACAATAAAAGAAACTTAAAAAAAAAAAAAAAAGGACCCCTCAAAAACAGAAACCTTTACAACTCCAAAACCCTCCTCATTCCTTGATCTATGAATCCAGGAAACAGAAAGATCCAAAGACTCTGCATTGTCCAAAATCTTTCTAATCAATTGAGCATATATCAAAAAACCTTCATTCATTTTCCTAATCCAATCCACGACAACCGAAGAGTCGCCTTCCACTATGATCTAACAAAATGGAAACTTCTTGGAGCCCTTTTAACATACTATGCACCTCTTCCTATATATAATCCCCATGGCCAAAAGGCTTAGAGTAACAAAAAAAAAGTCCTGCCAAGGTAGTCTCTGAAAATACCTTCCACTCTAGTAGTCCTGGATTTCCTAATGAACAACCATCAAAGTAGAGTTTAACCATCTAGCAAGGGGCGGGTACCAAACATCCAGAAGATGCCTCAACCCTCTTTTACTTGAGTAGGCTACTTTGCAATCTTTTTGAATCAAGAACAAATGGATCCCCAGGAAATCTTTGATTACTAACACCCATCAAGAGGCTAAAAACAAAACTCTATCCCACAAAACAAAGCTCTCCTCAAACTTATCATTAAAATTTCTCTCATTTCTTTCCATTCTGAATGACCCACAACACTGCCAAAGAGCCGCAGCCAACAAGGATTTGTCCCCCCTGTTTATACCAAGACCCCATAAATCAATACCTAACAAAGTTGTAATATTAGGAGGGATCACCCAGAGCATTCTCAATTGATTAAAGTGCCCCTACCATAAAATCAATCGACCAAGCACAATTCAAAAACAAATGTTCCACTATTTCCTAACTCTCCCAACAAGGAACTTGCCATTGGGAAGACAGACATGTATTTGGTCTTCTTGGAGCAAATCATTGATATTGGTCTTTTTGTGAACAACTATCCAAGGGAGAGGAGCCTAAATTCTACTTGGTAGATTGGCGCTCAGTTTGCAATCCAAGGGAAAAAGGGGATTTAGGTTTTCACCCTTTGTTACTAGCAAATCAAGCCTTGTTGGGGAAGTAGTGGTGGAGGTTTTTATAGGGGAGACAAGCATTATTGAGGTAGTTGATAAAATGGAAGTATGGATGTGAAGAGAAAGAGTGGAGTAGAAATGTGAGGGGGAGTCATGATGTGTGGTTATCGAAGGCAATTGTTGGCGGTCTACATCTAATATCGCATCGATACCTCCAATATACGGATATATCACGGATATTTTAGATATTTTAGTCCTTGCTCCTAGGACAAAACCACCCACTTCACTAAATAATCATTTTTACCTTCATGAGAACCCTCCCAAATAAACTACTCCTGCAATCTCTCTATTATATAAGCCACCTTGGTAGGAATCCTAAATAAGCACATATAATAGTTAGGGATGCTGATTGTTGGCTAACACAGTGAACTAAAGTAAGCCTACCTACCCTTGAAATTAAAGCTTTATTCCACCCATCAAATCTTTTCCCAATTTTCTCTACCACTGAATCCCAAAAACTCGAGGCTCTAGAGTGTCCATGTAATGGCATACCTAGATAATTTATAGGCCACTCGCTGATATAACATCCTAACAAACTCACGAGCCTCTAAACCTTTCTACAATATAAGTTAATACTTGCAATGGCACTCTTGGCCATATTAAGTTATTAACACTAAGACCTGAAATCAATTTAAAGCATCTAGCTAGAAGAATAAAGTTAACAAAATCTATGGTATTATCTGCAAATGGAAGATGAGAAATTCTAACTCTACTTCTACCTACCTTAAAACCCAATATGATATCCACCTCCTCAGCTCTTTCCACCATCCTACTCAACACATCCATTACTAGAGTAAACAAAAGGGAGGAAACAGGGTTCCCCGCCCTCTCGGATTCCGGTGAAAATGATAGTAAAATATATAGAAGTCAAGCATCCTATCATCCATCAACTCCATCTATCAGCCTCTTATTCTTCCTCTTAAATTCTATATCCACATGAGCATAATCTTTGTTGAAATCTATCTTGAAGATGAGACCCTATTGGTTACCCTTCCTATAATCCTCGACTCATTAGCTACCAAGACAGCATCTAATTTTATCTTTCACAAAGGCTCCTTAAGACCTTGGGATTGTATCTTGCACAACCTCTCTTAACCTTCAAGAAAAAACTTCAGCCAATATATTATAAAGGCTAGTCATGAGATTCATTGGTTTTGGAATCCTGAATGCAAATAGATCTCTCCTTTTTAGGAATTAAAACAAATGAGGAAAGCACTGGTACTACAATTAACCACCCCATTAACAAAGAACTCATTGAAGACATTCATCAAATCTTCCTTAATCTTGAAAAATGACTGAAGTAAAATCCTCAAGGCCAAGAGACTTATCTCTACTCATGCCAGGAAGGGGGAGCCAGACCAGTGTTACTACAATTTGCTGGCACCAAACCTTACTCACAAACTGGATTAATCAACCCGAGACATGGTACAGTTTTATTCCAAAACACCAAATTTGGTATTTCCAAAAAAATTCTTCTGATTTCTTCCCTTATTTCCATTTTTTTAAAAGGAAAAAAAAAATTAACCAAAATTTGATTGGATACAGAGTTTGAGTTAAAAAGTAGCAATAACCACTTTGTATTGGTACTGAATGAACATATCAAACAAAGGCGAGTAGTATAAGCACTTCTTTGGACTGGCCAAAAGTTGCTTTTTGGCATGGTTGGGTAAGAACAAATTAATGACGTGGTTCTCTCACAAACCAAAGAGTACCATAGTCAATTGAAACTGGTCCAACAGGATATAAGAGCTATAAAAACCTTATAGGCATTGTACCAATTACCCATTACTATTCTGTGCACCAAAGTGATTCACGTTGCAAGTAACACTTAGCTGGACAATGAGGTCCCCAAGAACCCTCCACTGAAATTTGAGAACATCATAAAAATGTAACAATTGACGTGGCAAAAGGCCACATGAGCAACATGATCTACAAAAAAGTACTGATGTTGCTCTATACCTTTGTCACTGTGTGCAGATGAACTAAATCCACCATCCACAAACAATTCTTCCAAATATTATCCCTATGAATCAAAAGGTGAATGAATAATAGCTTCAATCACTCTTTGCTAATATCATAATATGACATTAAAAATGAACTAAATCCACCATTGACAAAAAATTCTCTACCTCCTTTTACACGTCCACGTTATGCTTCTACAAAGCCAATTTAGATGTTTTAAATGACTAATCACCTCTTGGATAAACAATGGAAAAGGCACGCAATTATGAAATCCATAAGCCACAATCACCCATTCATTCTAAGGGCTCTGAATAAGCAGTCCTAGCACACTTGCCAGAGCTCAGTTCAGACTCATCAAAATTAAATTGTGTGCGGGATTAGCTAGAAATCAAATATAGTTTTGTGGATCCATGCTCAACTCTGGGACAAGATCCATCAAATGGCCTAGACAAAAGTTTTCCCCCAGCCTAGTTCAGCTCAGACATTAGGCTAAATAATCTTGCTCTAAGTCTCTGTCTTATCACCTGAGAACTTTTGAGTTCCAGTTGAGGAAATGAAAAGCCGTAAACCAATTCTACTCAGCAAACCATGACTTTGTCACTTCTAGCTCTTGAATGGAAGACTAAGACCATTTAAGAGTATCAAGTTTAGCACAATAACTCAGGAAGTAGAAATCCTATAGCATTAGGAATTTAGGATTTATAATTTCATATATAGGCCAAGGGGATGGAATGGGCTTCTATCCTCGCTAAAGACACAAAGGCCAGCTCAAAAAATTATTACCAGTAATAGAAAGAATTGAGTTTCATTTAACAGAATAAAATAAGAATTACCGGGGTTTTGTTAACATAAAGCTTCGGACCCATGAGGCTGAACTGTAAAGATGCACCATTTTGCTGCTTCCTCTGAGGACCAAGGGCAAGCTCACCAAATACCGGTGCCCATTGTCTCGGAAGTTGAAACTCCAAAAACTGGTGAAGTTCTTCAATTGGTGGTTTATCTGCACTCAAAAGCAAAGTAAACAAATCAACTTCAGAAGAACAATGGTTTACATTTTTCTAACGCCACAAGTAATTTGGTTACAAAAAGTTAACAAAGTAGCAACCTAGCAATTAATAACGGTATTATGACATATTATAATACCAACAAGCATGACCGATTATGACTGTAATGCCCTCATTTTACGTATGAGTTTCACTGCCAAGAGAAGAAAGTAGAAAAATTGAAAACTTTGATGATTCAACTGTCTTCTTGAGTCCTAAGATTTCGAGATGAGACGAACCTGAAACCTAAATACACGTCCACACCCCATACTTGCACTTGGATCCATGTAACAGCTGAAAATGTTTCAGCTCTCTTAAAAATTATATATTTATATAAAGCCAATAACTAAAAATCAGAAACCAAGTGTTTCTTCTTCTTTTTCATTTTTTTACGAGAAGGTAATGTATAAATGAAAGAGTCGAAACTAGAAACAAGATCTGATGCACACAAAGTATACAAGAATTAACCTAAACTGTACAAGTTCCAACTGTCCAAAAAGCCCAAACATTTTGCCACTGGCCATAAGAAAAAAAGGCAGAGCAACAAGAAGGGAATCTCAAGAAAGACTCTTTTTACATAGAAACCTCTAGCTCCTCATTGTCAAAATTCCTAAATTGTCTTTCCACACGCACCAAAAAAGACATACCAGGGTAAGCCTTCCAAACAATCTTACAATTTAAGCTCCTAGATGGAGAGACAACCCTCCATTGTCCTAGGCATTACCCATGAGGTACCTAATTAGGTGATAACTGATAAGCATGTTCCAAATTTCACTTGCAACCAAAGAGTGAAGAAAGAGATAATACGTCATTTTGTCACTTCTTTTACACATACTACACCTATTAGATACTTGTGGGGGTCCTCAAAGATATTCCCTTGTGTGCTGCTTGTTTAAGGGGTCTCTTCGAGCTATAAACGCTGATTCTTACAATTAACCTATCACTGGCCCATTTCCATCCATCATTTTCTTTATTTTCTATTCTTGTCCCTTACCTTCCACCTAAATCCCTGTTTTTGCCTATTTCACAACCCTTGCGTCAGTATACCTAGTTAATAGATTTCCTTACACTAACCTGTAGTTTTCATTAATATCAGACCTCTCTCTTGGCCAGCCATCAGTCAGGGCTAGTAGCAAAGGCATTATACGAACCCATGGGATGGTGGCCCCCGCATGGGGAGCGGGGATTAGTTGGACACCTCGTTGCGTTGGCAAAAATATATATATATCAAACCTCTTGATTTTGCCATAGTGAGTTCACAACATGGACGATCTAACACACCTAGATTGACAATTATACAATGAAATGCTTAGGCTATCTAAATTGCATAACAAATGGAAACTTAAGGGCCCGTTTGGATAAGCTACCACTTTTTTTTTCTTTTTTTTTTATACTTTTAAAAGTAAAATGTGGAAGTTTTTTAAAGTTTTTTATAGAGCATAGTATTGATAAATAATACTTATCCAAATGAAGAACTAAAAATGTAAATATAAATAATACTTATCCAATTAATACATATCCAATTCAAATCATTTTTTCATCATAAATTTTCCCTCAATACTTCAACAATCCAAAACCATTTACTTTAATTTATGACATATAAGCATGAAGATAGAGCCACAAATGAAATAAGATAAATGAAAGATCCAAATAGAAGTAAGTGTGTAAAAACATCTTAAGTTGCTACAAATATTGTTTTAGAAGTAGTCAAAGTCAATGCAAAGAAGAAAATGTGATGTAAGAAGAGGTCAAAGAGAAATGTCACAAATGTTGTTGCAGCAAAATATATCAGAAAGGAGCAAAAAGTGTTTAAGAAAAATCAAAGAAAAGCAGAAAGATGGTTATTACATTCTTTGAATTCCTTTTCTTGTAAATCATTTTTTGACGCCATTTATGGTGAGTCTTCGTTGCAGCCCATTGGTCCTTCAAAGTTTATTTGGAAATCTAAAGTGCCCCTAAATTTTAGGTTTTGGCATGGTCATTGGCTCATAGAAGAATTAATACTAATGACCTTCTTCAGAAGAGAATGTCAGGTTGGTACCTTTCTCCACATTGGTGTGTGTTGTGTCGTAGAGAGGGAGAGAGTATTGATCACTTGTTTTTGCATTGCCCAGTCACTAGGGCTACATTTGGTTCACATGAATGGAATCCCATTCCTGGTATTATCACATTCCTGGGAAATGGGAATGTGTAATGGGATACCCAATTCCAATGTTTGGTAAGTTGGAAATACGTAATAGGATTCCCATTCCAATGTTTGGTTGTCCAAGCTACTAAAAATTGCAAATGGGGTAAAATTACCATTATACCCATGCTATTGCTTCTTCAATCAACCGAGAAGATAAGGGAAAAAAAGAAAAGAAAATGAAGATGCCTCAAAGTCATCAACCTATTATCATCAATCAACCAATAGAAGCATATGGGAAAAAAAAACTAGCAACAGAAGCTTCTTCTCAAACGATAAGAACCAATTGTGTTGTTGTTATATAAAGAAATACACAACAATTGCCTCCTCTTGATTACAAAACTTTTTTTTTTCCCCCTAAAACACAGCAATTGCATCTCAAAATAAAAATGAATCTAGGGTTTCAAAACTTCTAATTTTTTTTCCTTTCACTAAATTTTCTTGGTAACCAAACATAGAAGTTATGTAGGGTTGAATTGAATCTAGAGTTTCAAAACACAAGCTCTTGGTGTTGAATCACAAGCAAACATATACCTAGATTTAGCCGTATGAGAGAGAAGGGGTTTTAGAGAGAGAAAGGAGGATCGGCGTTAAGGAGAGTCAGATTCGTGTATGGTTTTGTGAATGGCAACGACGCCACAGCAGAGTCACCGGCGGCAACGTAGCAGCAGCAGCAAGAGGAGTCAGTGACTCCTTCTTCTTCTTCCACTACTACTTGGCGTGAGCTATGTTTTCTTCTCCATCTGCGTGAGGTGTGGTCTGCAACATCTTCTTCTTCTCCGTATTCCACTGCTGCTGGTTGTGATCTATGTTCTTTTTTCCATCTACGTGAGGTGTGGTCTACAAGAATCTAAAGAAGTTGTATTATGGAAGGACACGGTTGGCAATAAAACTTGGGCTGCCTTTGGACAAGGGGCACGCTCGTAAATACGAAATAGTATAAATCTCTTTCCCAAGAAAGAGATCACAAACCCATCTCGAATTTGGGTTTCAAATTACCTCATTTTGGGGGAATCCTACACCCATGGGAATGATGCATTCCTAGGAAATGATGTGCACCAAACAACCCCCAACCAAACACAGCCTAGGGAGTTATGGCAAAAGATTTTTCATGTAGGTGATATGCATTGGGTTGCTCTTCGACAAGCTTCACACATGATGGAAATTGATTTTAAGGGGTTTGGGTTTTCTAAGAGAGCTACTATTTTATGGAGGTGTGCAGTTCCCGCTATTTTTTGGGTTATTTGGTTAGAAAGAAATTCAAGAATTTTTTAGGATAAAGGGAGTTGTTTAGAGGAAATTTGGGATAGAGTTTCCCTCTTGGCATCGTTGTGGGCATCAATAACTAAAAAGTTCAAGGGTGTTTCCTTGTATGTTCTAAGGGGTAATTGGGCTTCAATATTTAATCCTTAAGAGTGTTACTCTTTTTTCGTTTGTTTCTTCCTTTTATTGATTTCTTGTAAGGTGGACTTCTTGTCCTCTTCTTGTTTCATTAATAAACTTTGTTGATTATCAAAAAAAAAAAAAAAATCAAAGAAAAGCACAGATATGAATGCTACCACTACTTATGTTTCAAATTGGTCCAAGTAAAAGTTCTCTTCATAGATTGCTTCAACCATTGAGTTTAGCTCCCTGAATAAGTCATCGTATCATTGAAAAGATTGATTTCCTAACAATATCGTTGCTGAATTCACCAAACAATACATGCTCCTATTATGCATTTAAGATGAGAAAAGTGTTAAATCACAATTAACAAAAAAATTGAACACTACCTTACACATATAATTACAATGCAATAAATGAACAAACAAGACAAACGTTCTTGCTTACAACGTAGATAAAGATTGATGGCATGGCTCAAGAATCCACTTCCATGAACTCCACTCAGTAATGATGTAATTGGGATGAAGGACATTGAGATCACATCTGGTTCTAACTGAACAGTGCAACACCACTCATTGTGGGTTAGAGTTTTGGTAGCATAATATCCACCTCTCCTCTTGCAAATGAATGTAATATCCTACAATTGAAATATGTATACGACATAAGGGTAAGGAAAGTACAATCCACTCTGATGATACTTGAAAGCTTAACTGGAGGACACCAAAAAGTCTACAAAGAATAATCAATACATAAATTACAGAACTACTAGCAAAAAATGTAGGCATTTGAGTGACAAGTCTTTTAGTGGTTTTGAAGAGTAAATTATTCTAACGTGATAATTACAACTCCTGGTGATTTAAAGTATGTGAATGGAGATGAAAGACATAATAATATGAATGCATAACCCAAAAACTAATCATGGAAACAAGTATAAATTACAGTTATGCTAGATGCTAAAATGTATAGTATGCAAAGCAAGGAAACAACCGGCAAAAAAACTACTGTGTGCAATCATATTTGGGTACTAAGTGTCATAATATTTGTCAAGCAGGGGTTTTTCATCAAATAAAAACTCAATCCCAAGTTAGAATTATTATTCACAAGAAGTGTACCTCTTTCTGCGAAGATGGACTGAAGTCCATGAAGCTTAGCCCACGCTCCATGAACTCAAACTGAAATAGAAAATGATAGCCTGAGTTAACTGCACTGAGTGTCCATGTTATAATTCTTATAGTTCTTTCAAAATGGTAAATAAAAGAGATTTTAAGGAATAAAGCCTACAACATGAATAACACAATGCTATTTTTAACAATGAGTCCATTACAAGATTATCTCCCAAGGGAACGGTTCAAAAATAAGAAAGACTGGAATTCCATCAAACAAAACCCCAAAAGGGTTTAAGTAGACTACAATCCTAAATAATTACAGAAATGAAATATTCTAAATTACTCACCAAGTCTAGCCTCAATCAAATCTAACTAACTTGTGGCAGTTGATATGGTGTAGCATAGTACACTGTATCTGATAATCCATTAGCAATTAAAATCTGTTTGATCATCTCCAATAATGTTCAACTCCAATTAGTAATCCGATATAATATGATAAATATGCTAATGATCTTCAGGCTTCTAAGATCCAAAGGTAAATAAAATGTATCCAATAGTCTTGAGTTAGGGAGTTCTAATATGATAGCCCGTTAACAGTCCACACCCGTTCAATCTGTTAACTAAAAAATGTCCAGTAATGATTCAATACGATTAATACACTAAAATTATAATTATATTATCCACTGTCAAACTAATGTAAATCTTCTCATGGTAGATAAATAAAAATAAATAAAAAAGATAAACCACTCTTTTTGCTTTAAAAAAAAAAAAAAAAAGGAGGTCCCAAAGTACTTAGTAATGTCCAAAATCTCCATTATAGCATAGCAGTGTCTACAGGACTACAACTACCCTCAACCCTTTTCTCATCCAAGAGATAAACGCGAAAGAATCCCCCTCCATAATTACACCATGAAAGTCCAGTCTCCATGCAAACTTAAACCAATCAAGAGAGTTTGAATATCTCCATTGATTGCAAAGCCTTCTCCATCGGACATAGAAAGGAATAAAGAGTATTATCATCATGATCTCTAAAAATACCTTCAACACCAGTGATACAAGGATTACCAAGAGAATGCCCAAAAAAATGCAATTTAATTCAACCAAGAGGAGATAGAATTCAGATAAAATTCTTTTCAATTCTCAAAGATGAGAAGAGAAAACCACCTTTCAACCCCCCCAAAATGAGATCAAAAGGTATGCAAATAAAAACCTTAGAGGTGGAAGTCCAAAAAGAAGACAAACTCTTAATATCTTTCCACAAAGAATACTCATTTTGTATAAAAAGTAATATTATCGAATCAAATCAGCACTCAGATCAAATATCTAATGATTAATAGACTCAAATTTGGAATTCCAAATATGTGATCCAATTATCCAACATAAGGTATTCATTAAATAAGCACTCAAACATCAACTACTAACAACAGAATTCTCCGAATGGAAACAGCCGAGGAATAAAAATTTATTAACAGCATACAGTCTACACAATTACCAATAACACAATGCTCATCAGAGATTAATGCATAGCCTATAAATACACTATTAATGCTAGTGTAATAAAACAGAACCATTACAGCCCTAGAGGTGAACGTTGCATGTTGTGTATTTTGTAATAATAATAATGCACTAGTACCATGTAGACTCAAAAGTTTCAAACAGGTGGGTCATCATTTTAGTTTATGGTGTGTGTGACACCTCGGAAGATGTGCTGACTGGGTGTTTCCTCTCTCATGTTAAGGATGTGAAATAGAGTGTTAGCATTGAGCAAATACTGGTAGTCTCAGAGTTTGTATGTGTTCTAACAGATACTAAGATTTCCACCAAGGAGAGTAATAGAGTTTAGTATTTTGTGCTGGGCACTTCACCGATATCTAAGGCATCGTATAGAATAGCACCAGTGGAGTTGCCTGATTCAAGAGTTACTTGATCGAGGTTTGAGTAGACCAACTACATTGCCCTAAAGTGCTCCAGTCTTGTTTGGCAAGAAGATGGACGGATCGCTTAGATAGTGTATTAATTATCTTTAGTTGAACAAGGTGAGCATAAAAATTAAGTATCCTCTGCCTAGAATTGATGATTTGTTCGACCAACTTAGAGAGGCCAAATTGTTCTCCAAGATTGACATGAGATCTGGTTATTACCAATTGAGGGGGGGGGAGGACACTCTGAGGACTGCCTTTCAGACACAGTATGAGCATTATAAGTTATTAGTCGTCCCTTTCAGGTTAACTAATGCACCAACTATGTTCATGGACTTAATACACCAAGTATTCTCGCCATACCTAGATCAGTTTGTTGTGGTATTCATGAATGGTATTCTGATTTACTTTAAATCTAGTTAGGAGCATGAGTAGCACCTTTGTATCACACTTCAAACTTTGCAAGATCATTAGTTGTTCGCTAAGTTTGAAAATTGTGAATTTTGGCAGGAAGTTCTTGGGGCATGTAGTTTCAAAGGAAGGAGCGTAAGTTGAGCAATCTAAGGTTGAGGCAGCATTGAACTAGGCCTATACTCTGCATAAAGATTCTTAGTTTTCTGGGGTTATCTAGGTACTATTGGCTTTATTAAAGAGTCCTCTCAAATTGCTATTCCCTTGATTCATCTAACTATGAAGGACATGAACCTTGTTTGGGATGATAGTTATGAGCAGGCCTTCTATGAGTTGCAGACCACAGTCACATCAAAACCAGCTCTTACAATTCCAGTGGGTGGCTGAGAACATTTTATGGTTGGGGTGTGTGTTGATGCAACATTGCAAGGTGGTTGCATACTTGTGTGTGCCTCATGACAACTTATGGTGCACGAGAAGAACTAACCAAGTCATGACCTAGAGCTAGTAGCAATAGCATTTGTGCTAAAGATGTGAAGACATTATTTGTATAGGGAAAATTTTGAGCTCTTTTCAGGACATAAGAAAATACCAAAGTTGATCCCCACTTGGACTACAGAAACTAATGGAATCATCAACACAAAGTAAGTCGGAGATCCAACCCCTCTCTACCATGACACTCTCCACTAGAAAGCATTCGATTAGATTGGCATCAATCATCTTTTGAAGAAGATTATTGAAGGCTTTCAATCACAATGATAAACAGTATGGGAAACAATAGATCTCTTTGACAAAAGCCCATAGAACTTCTAAAGAAACCATGGAGGCTCCCATTAACAATCATGGAAACAGAGGACGTGGAAATGCAAGTCTCAATCCACTTTCTCCATTTTTCACAAAAACCTTACATGGTCATGATCCTTATGATTTTCTAATTTGTTTGGATGTAGATTTTCATAATATTTGGACTTGTCTACAAGCAAATATTTTGTAAGATCTCCAACACTTCACTTAATCTCTACATCTTTTTCCAAATTTTATTAACGTCTTTGAGATATCAGACTACTAATATATATCCTACAATATTAGTCTATCCAGCAATATATACCATTTCTTAACATTCCATAGGTCCAAAAAAACCAACATATGAAAGCTTAATTCTCTTTTTAATTATGAAAGTATAACATTACCATTAATCTAAATAAAAACTTATAACGAGTCTTATTTGAAAAACCTCTTCATTTTTATTAATTTAATTTTTGGAAGTTATTTAGCCACAATCACCAAGACTACAATCCCCTTTCTTATCTAATTATTCGAATTAAAAAAAGAAAAAAGAAAAAAAGGTAAATTTAAGTGGAAAAGCATAGACAGGAACACTACAAACCTTTTCCTTCTCATAGATTCTTTCAGGATTTATGCTATGTCCAGCTGCATCTATGAACCTCTTGTCTGCCATGTCCTTCAATCTTTTCTGTACATCAGCCGGCTGAAGAGGAGACGAATGCTGCTGCTTCACATATACTATATCCTTTCCCCCCATCTTCACACCGACAATGACATGGGTACCGTACTTCTCAATAAACCTGGAATTTAACAAAAAGGAAAAAAAAATAGATGCATATTACCTCAATATGATTCTTAATAAGAACAAAGACATGTTACTGATTGAACAACTTTTAAGTTCCTATTGTCAGTGGACTTATCATCAAACTATGAAAAGACAGATGGTTAGGAGCTGTTTGGGAAATCCATGGAGTGGGTCAGTAAGTGCATACTGACACAAGAAAATAGAAATGCATAACAAATAGGCTACCAATACAGCATAAAGATAATATCAGTGAAAGAACAATCAAATTAAGCTTTTTGAGTGAAAGAACAACCAAATTAAGCTTTTTGACAAAAGCTTGTCTGATTATTTGAACAATTGTTTCAAAACACATCAAACTTACAAAACAATTCTTTCAGAGAGAATGAAATTCAAACTAGAAGACAGAAATTCAGCATGGTATGCATATAGACGAAATTATGGTTTTAAATTCAATAAATAAAATGACATAAGTCCATCTCCAAAGTGAACAAAATTTAACCCAAGGCAATGGTTCAGAAACTTGACTTCTATCAGGTTTACAAAAGGAATGAGTTTCTTTGTTTTAGAGATACACCCTAAAAGACTAGAATAAGAAGTGATGCTATAGTGCAAGTTCCTAATACATCAATACCGATCAACTTATAGATGCCTTAGGCTTACTATATTATGTAACTAACAACCAAATCCACAAAACATTTTACATGATTATCATGAAATTGAGTTCAATTTGAGACTATGAGAACGCTATAGTAAAGTGAAACTAGAATGCCCGTGAATAATACCTGTAAAAAGAATATTTGCATATGCAATGCTGTTAATGAAAAATTATTGCTCAAAGTCATAGATCCTCACCTTGCCAATGCAGCAGGATCCCATGATGATGGAACAGCTTGTTTAACATGATCACGCAGTACTATCTGAGATTTTTCTAATGCAATGCTGTAGAGTGTAATGTAGACCGCATCAAAAGCGAGGGTTTTAGTGTTGGCAGCATCTTTCTGCCAACTGCCAGTAAAGTTAAATGCAGCATTGAATTGACCAGATGGAATTTTACCAGACAAAGATACTTCCTGGTTAAATTGCTCTGACATCTAAAAGAAGGAAAACTATATAAGGGTCAAAAATGATACAATGCAATAAAAAGTCAAGATTTACAATAACATGACCATCAATGTATCCCAGCTGTAACCAATTCAAAATTAAACACAAATTTAATAGGACTAAGACACAACCCCACCCACTTTCATACTCAGATTACTTGCTGCCTGCCCTGCAACCGCCTCTATGCCACGGTGCATAGTATTTGAAATACAATTGTTGTTGATTGATAAACCTAATATCTACCTTGGTTAGTATAATATAGCACTAGTAGCATTATTCCAGTCCTGAAGCATCCTCCCAAATCATAGTTATGAGACACTGACCCAGACACCCAGACACCCAGTCAAGGCAGCGGGTCGCTAGACAACTTGTCAGAAAATGGACCAGTGGTTAAGAGTCTATCTATCCTTTATTTTAAGGTGGTTCTTAGTTCGAATCTCAAGAAAAGCACATTAGCGAATGACATTTTAAATAGCGAATAAACCGGTTAAATAGGCCAGTTCCGTTGTTCACTAAAAAAGCAAAAATAGGACTGGTTTGTCCTGTTCTTGATGCAGGTTTTATCCTTAAACAGTCCAATGAGAGAACCAGCCCAGCCAAAGGGCCAGGTCACCGTTTCATTGGTCAAATAGACCGGGCCTAGCAAGGTTTTATAACACTGGTTCAAATTGTTGTGTTGTGATAAATTTATATTGTTAGGGGTATTATAGTCTTTTATGGACTTGTTTATTTTTTAATATAAATAAGAGTTATAGAAGGTTTGTTTACACAGTATCAGAGCCCCGACGATAACTTGTGACCACCTCCACCAAAAATCATCGATGAGCTCTGACAAGTGAAAACCATAACGTCGGTGACACCTTCGACAACATCAAAACTCTCCAGCGGCCATTTTTAACATTGGCAACCCTGAAATCTTTCTTTTTCAACAATGGCAATCTATGGTTCACCTCCTCCAGCTCCAATCACCCATCTATAGTGTTTTCGGTTCCCTAAGTTCCCTTCTATTCTCTGTTCATCATGTTTCACGCGATTTTAAGCTTTGCGTAGGCTATTACCTCTTGGATTATAGTGTTATCAAGTGTCTAGACACTATTATTCTTCTTTGTGTTAGAGGTTTATGATGATTCTTCTTTGTGTTAGAGCTTTATGATGATTGGACAAAACATTGAGGTTGTGTCTGATTTTTTTGTTGGATTTCCAGCCACAGAGATACAATTAATTGGACGGCCACTTATTTATGACTTTTTTTTGGTGTTATGAACTTGAAGTGTGAATTCAAATCCTAATTTTCTTACTCTCCCAATCTACTTCCCATTACCTCAATTCATCTAAATGGCAGTAATTATGCTCATTGGGCTCAAGTATTTATGCTCATCCTTTGCATCCACATTAGGAATCTGTGATGCAACCATAAGTTGTACTCCCACCGTCCCACAAAGATAGGCCCTCTTTCTTTTTTTGGCGTCCCAAATTGATAGGCCACTTTGAAAATTCAAATTATATTTCTTTTAACTTTCCTTTATTGCCCTTTATTATTCCAAGATTGTCTTTTAACACATGCAATTGTAGGAGAAGGGGTAGTTTTGGAAAGAAAAAATTAAAAAGATGACATATCAATGCATTAATGGATTTTCTTAATATGTGTGCTTTTTGAAAGTGGCCTATCTTTGTGGGACGGAGGGAGTACTAAAGTTAAAGGAATTGTTAGTATATTTGTCTTTTACTTCTTTTAACAATCATGTGGGTTTAGTATGTCTCATATTAGTTGTTAGAGAGTTAATTAAAAGCTGTTAGGAGTTGTTAGATTGTTAGAATCTCTATAAGTGCATCTAGTGGTTAGAAAAATCAATTTTATTGATATTTTGATAAATTTCAGACCTTTTTAGATTAAAATTTGGGTTGTAGCTCTCTGTACTTGCTGTTTTACAGCATTTGCTTGTAACTTCAGTACTATTCTTCAATTTATAATGCAATTCTCTTTTATTCCTAGCTGATTTATCTTCAAACTACATCATATCAGAGTACAGTTTTCTGATCTATCTCCACTCATTCCAAGCATCAACAAGTGGATTAAAATCCCTAATTCTTGATTTTCTTCTCCAGGTGAAACCCTAGCAGTGAAATCTGGGTTGTCGGCACCTCAGATTCACTTTTTCTCTGTTGATTTTATTGTATTCGAAGCTTCAGTATAGATCTGACAATGATTAATTTTCTCTAGAAGATCCATAGCAGCTGTCGATTGATCAGTTCTCCAAAAATCGGGATCAAAAGCTTGAATTTGCACTGCTGTGATCGTCGGCATAATGCTATGCAAGATCGTGAACAGAGATTCAAGTTTTTCAAGTTGAATGCTGTGAATCTTTAGAATCAGATCAAAAATCTTGATGGTATCAAGTTCGAGTGCTGAAACTTGCTGCAATTCACTCAAAATTTCTCTAAAATCAGTGAACCATCACTGGTTTTTTTGGATAAAAATCAATGCTGATTGAGATTTTAAAATTGTCCAGATCGAAGACCTGGTTGATTTAAGATCTGATCTGAACTTCAGATCTGATCAAAATTGTTTAATTTGGATTGAGTGTGAAACCTGATCTGATCAAACCTGTTCTGATCTGCTCGAGTGTTTCTGTGTGCACTGCTGTGTGAGTATTTTTGTCCGAGAATTTGAAGTTTCTTATGGCACAAACAGGAAAGGAAAGAAGAAACAGTGAAAGGGGAAACCAAATAAAATTTGTTGAAGGAGTTGATGTTCATTCTCTGGTGGGAAGATGTTATGGACAGCATCGTAATCAAGTCCGAGAAAATGAGATTACTATATTGAATAGGCAAATGGCTGCCATTATTGAGATGGTATGCACTTCCGCTCTATTAGTGAGATGCATGAAAACTCCAAACCCAAATTGTACTATAACCTCCTTTGTGTGAGGAGCTTAACGAAGAATTTGGAAAAGATTGGTTGAGAGAATACATGTCGCTGCCCAAGGAGGAAAAGGAAGTCTCTAAGCCTCAAACAATTGCGCCACTTAATCCCACAAGTCTTATGGAAGAAACTGTTGATACGGAGGCATTTTTGCTTCAATTTCAAAAGAGAATGGGGCTGATTTTGAGGTTACTAGTACTGAAAATGAGATAATGTAGTTGTATGTTGATGCACTTCTCAAGTTGTGTCTTCCAAGTTGTCTTCTATGCAAGATACAACATTTCCTTGTGCTATAGACATTGGTTCAGCATCTTCTACCAAGGAAGCTTCTATTATAAATTCTCTAGAGAAGGAGGAAATACATTGGTAGCTTGTAGATGTGATGATGAAGCTATTGAACAACCTAGATGAAGCTTCTTTACCTCTTCCAGCTAAGAGAATCAAAATGGGTAGAGATATGGCAATATTTGTAGAGAGTTTTTATGTTTCCAAAAGGGCTAAGATCTTCAAGACACACAACAAGTTGTTTGATTGGCTAATTTTATTCGGTACTATAACTTGAAGGCAAGTTGCTTTAAAGAGACATCTTAGGATGGAAGGCTTCACTGATTCTAATTGGGCAGAATCTCCATCTAATTGGAGATCGACAATTGGGTATTGCACCTCTCTAGGAAGGAATTTGATCAAATCGAAAAGTAAGAAGAAAAGGGTTGTTGCCAAATATAGTGCAAGAGTCGAATATCAAGCTATGGCCCAAACATCATGTGAACTTTCATATGTTAAGCATCTTCTATCGAAACTTGAGTTTGAAGTTCAACTACCTGTGATGATTTCTTGTGATAACCAATCTGCTATTCATATTGCCTCAAGCCTAGTGTTTCATGAACGGACAAGCATGTTGAAATTGATTGTCACCTAGCCCATGAGAAAGTGAAAAATGGCTTAATTGTGACTCCTCATATTTCCTCTCAAGATCAACTTGCCGACATCTTTGCTCAAGTCCTTAGCTCATGTTCGATTAGATTTTTTTATGTCACAAGTTTGGACTAGATGATATATACTCTCCAACTTAAGGGGGAGTATTGTTATATTTTTATATTGTTAGAGGTATTACATTCTTTTAGGTACTTGGTTTTTTTTTTTTTTTTTTTTTAATATAAATAAAAGTTAAAGAAGGTATAATGTTTTACGCACAAAATCATACACCATATTGGTTTACATTACGTATAATTAATAATTTGTAATGATAATCTCAAAAAGGATGCATGTATGATGACATATGATCCCAGATTATCAAAACAAGAAGAAGAATGAGAAAAAAAGGATTATCCAATTTCGCGCACACCAAGGCAAGAAATGCAAAAGACCCATCTCAAACCCTTCTCAAATGACTGAAAGTTGAATTGATGATAGCAAACTCAATCAGGGGCTGGTTCTCCAAAGTTAGCTTGCGTTTTTAAAAATAAAAATAAAAATTGTTAACAATCAATCATGGATGTAAATTAAGTTAGCTTGCATTTTTAAAAATAAAAATAAAAATTGTTAACAATCAATCGTGGATGTAAATTGACCTGTGCCCTCGTACAGTCAACAGACTCAGCACACATGCATGCCTTCATTTCAAAGCTATAAATCTATATTCTTCACTAAATATATTATTACTCTTTCTATTTTTTTTTCAGGAGCGACCAGACGGAGTATAAAGGCAAAGCAAATCAAAAGTGAATTTTGCAAAACTAACCAATGAAAGACTACAATCGCGCAGGGACACAAGTCAAGAGAACAAATACGATAGCTGATACAACTGAATAACCAATATAAAATTTAACAACCATACATTTCCATAAGATTCTACGACTTATTTAATTAAATTAAACAAAACCGATACTTGATATAATTTCTTAAAAATAATTCTATTTGTTGATAGAACGAAATATAACTAAAATGCTTCAATAACTCAACTGATGTTTCTGGTTATAAACACGCGCAAAATTCTGAGAATTAATTACACGTCCACAACAATCACCAAACTCAAATATAATTCCTTGAAAACGACAAGTAGTTATAAAGTCATGATGAATACCTGCTGAAAAGAAAGAACATCGGAGCTGAATCGCATCCTCTCTCCTTTATCGCATTTTATTGACTTGGAGACATTGGGAACCAGTATCTTTCCAGGAACCACAATATCACGAACCTTATCATCACCGATCGAAATTAAACGCGAATCAATGGAATTTTTCTTGCAATACTTGAGGCGTAAATCGTCGGCGATATCAAAACCTAATCCAATGGACTGTACTGCCTCCTGAGCAGCTTGTGCAGCAGCAGAGACCTTACCACCAGCCATCATCACTCTATCATCATTACTACAACGGCAAAAAGCTTCAGCAAATGGTGGCACAAACCCTCTCTAACCAAACATCACTTTCCGGCAAAATTACTTTCCGAGAAAAGAAAATCAAACTGCTGCAGAATCCAAAAAACGAAGCCTTATTTGGTGAGGAGTGAATTGAATGAAGCCCAATATAGAAATAAATAAAAGAACAGAAGTGGAGAAGTCTTAGACAGTTGTTATTAATTAATTATTCCATTAAACAGAGAATGACGAAAGACGAAGAGGTAAGAGAGACAGAGGACTAGTCAACTCAGTGCTCCTTTTAACGTTCAAACTGGAATGATGCTTTTTTCAGTCCTTTGCCAAACGTGATTTCTGTTTGAGGGGCAAATTGCAAAATATGTTTTAAAAAATTTATTGTTCGGATTAAATTAATCATTTATAAATTTTATTTTCATCAAAATTTCAATCACCCAATCATTAATTTTTTTAAAAAAATTGATAATATTTTAAAGAGTAAATAAATCACAATTTTTTAATGTAGCATATTTTAAAAAATAATAATTGAATTACTGTAATTTTGCATCCAATTCAACACTTTATGCAAATCATCTTATAATAAAAAGCTTCCCTAATTATTATTAGATTTTTTAATTTTGTTGGGTCAGTTTGGTAAAAGTGGTTTGGATGTGGGTTTTGTTCGTGGAGTAAGTCAAAGCTCTGGTGCGCTCTGCCGTTTTGGTACTAAGAATCGGCTGTATAATTAAATTATACGGAGTATAAATATAATATATATAAATAAAAGTGCTGTGCATTCAACGTCTGCAGATTTGGGTCCAAGAGATTGGTTGACCAAGCGTTGCTGGCCAGCCGCCGGTCTCCTGCGCCACCCTGCTTCTTCTTCTTTGGCTTAAAGACGAGGACAACTCAATATGACTCAAAAAGCTCGCGTAGCCAATTCACTAATCTCACCCTTTAGAGCATCTCCAATGCAAAAGCCAAATTTGGCATTCCAAAAAGCACTAGTTGAGGCCAAATTCTAAGCCCATTTGACACTAGTTGATGCCAAAAAGCCAAATTTGGCATTCCAAAGTGCCAAATGGGCTTAGAATTTGACCTCAACTAGTGCTTTTTGGGATGCCAAATTTGGCTTTTGCATTGGAGATGCTCTTATAAACAAATCAGAGCTATTATTTGATGGTTTCACTTTACTAAATTAACTATTCTTCAAATTGTCTATTTAATCTTATCAACAATTAAGGTCATGTTTGGTTCCATCACTCCTTTAAAAATTAGGTCCATTTTTAAGGTGGTGTTATGATGCACATTGGGTTCACAAAGTTGTAGGCATGCCATTGTTGTTATGTTTAGAGTTTTGATAACTCTTATATCGTTCTACTATTGTATGTGGTCATCTTGTTGCAGGGTCTAGTATTGAAGATATTAACAATCTAAAAAAATAGTTATCAAAATAGTTTGTAACGAAAGATTTGGGAGCTACAAAACAAATCCTTATTATGAGAATCATTAGGGATATGGCTAATGGTATACTAAAGCTTTCACAAGGAGAGTGCAAAAAAGGTGCTCAGCATATTTTGCATGGATAAAGCGAAACCCATGAACACACCCTTGGCTAGTCATTTTAAACTAACTAAGGATCAATTGCCACAAACAGAATAGGAGCAAGCCTCGATGATTAAAGTTCCATATGCATAAGCTATTGTAGTCTTATGTATGCTTTAGTCTGTACAAAATCAGACATTGCATATGCAGTGGGAGTTGTGTGTAGGTACATGAGTAATCTAGGAAAACAACATTGGGATGTGGTCAAATGAATTTTGCGGTACCTGAAAGGCTCTTTTCACAAGGGCAGGCTTAAAGTTGCATGGTTACGTCAATGCCAATCTAGCCAATGATGTTAATAGCAGAAAGAGTACTACTGGGTGGTACAGTTGTGTGTTGAGCTTCAAAGTTGTAAAAGATTATTGCTCTCTTTATTACAGAAGCTGAATATGTAGTTGTGACTGAAGCTGGAAAGGAGATGATTTGGTTACAAGGTTTCTTGGATGAGATGGGTAAGAAACATGAAAGGTGTATTTAACACAGTGATAGTCAGAGTGCCATTTTTCTTGCTAAGAGCCCAGCGTTTCATTCCAGGACGAAGTACATACAATTGAGATATCACTTTTATTCATTATATGCTTGATAGTGGACAATTGATACTTGAGAAGATTCGTGGAACTAAAAATCCGGTAGATATGTTGACAAAAGGTGCTACTATTGAAAAACTGAAGCTGTACTTAGCTTCAGTTGGTCTTTAAACTTGAGGACAGGTGGATGACTTATTGCAATGGTAGCTATGTTTGGAGGCATGTGGAATTCATTTTGGTGTTGGTGATTGGACTAGTCTCCAAACGGGAGATTATTGGATTTTGTGGAGCCTAGTTGTGTGTCTAATCCATAGCCCAATTACTAGATGTTTGTTGGCATATAGAATATTTCAAAACATGTTGGAGTTTGGGAATTTCGAGAAGTATGTAAGAATAGGATATATAACTAGAGTTTGAGATTGTTTAGGATGATAAACCAATTTGGGTATATATATTGTAGCTTCTTATTGGGGTTGATTATTATGATGAGACCCCATTGTACTATTCTCTAAAAATAGTGAAACCGTTGCAACTCTGTGGACGTAGTCCTAGTTTTGGGTGAACCACGTAAATCTTTATGTCGCGTGTGATTCTTGTTTGTGTGTTTTCTTCTTTGCTATTTGGCCTAACAAAAAAAACTATGACAGTTTTCAGTGGCCACATTTTTTCGGCCTATATTTTGAGATGTTTATATGGGATCACCGTGATTTTTGGCATACATAACATCCATAAGCAGAATATCTAATCCAACAGTTTTTCAAAATATATTTACATAAAATATATAAGCATATGTTGACCAGATCGGAACTGAATATATATATACATGGACATATGAAAATGTCAGAATTATATATTCATTTGTTAAATTGAGTGCTTCATTTTTGAAATATATTAGGCGTCTATTCATGGTATTGATTTTGTTGGCTTGATGTTTTACACAAGTTGTCTAGTGAACTTTGGTCACGTATCTAGCAGTTGTTTAAAGAATGTGTCTCTGCTATGTGTTAATTTTGTTGGCTTAATGCTTTATTCCTTTATTGTCCCAAAAAAATATAAATAACTAAATAAATAAAGAAGAGAGAGAAAAGAGGAGGATGTAGTGTGTGGCAATATCGCCACCCTATTTTTATAGGGACAATTTTTATAAAAAAAATGTGGAGATACTAAAGATTCTTTCTCCCTTTATAGTAGTATAGATGAAAAAGATAGCGGGGCAAGCTACGGAGATGCACGGGACTTGTCAATAAAGTCTCATATAATAGAGGACATTTTACGGCAATAAGCCTAAATTATTCAAATATTACGTAAACGCGTGAACCCAATCCAAAAATAGTTATGGCAATGCACCTATGGCCATTTTTTTTTTTGGATAAAAATGCCGTTTTGATTGGCGATTAGGGATTCTTCAAGATTAGGGATTCTTCAAAAAGTTGGGTATCCAGTTTTTAGTTGAGAATTGGGGATCGTATGTTCCAATAGGAATTTTTCATAAAGTGTCTTTTTGGCTATTAGAATGGTGTTAGTGTAGTTATACATTTTATATGAGAGCAATTTTGTGTGCATATATATTAGCCTAAATATTTTTGGATTGGGTTCGTTTACGTAATATTTGAATAACTTAGGTCTATTACCGTAAAATGCCCTATAATAATTATAATTGTTTTAAATAATTATTTTGATTAGATAATCTTGACCGTTTGACATCCTATATGGTTTTCTAGCTTCTACTTTTCTAATGCCTTCATATGTGAAAAAAATCGTCTTCCACAATCTCTTGGACTTGTTAATCCTAGCATACCTGCATACCTAGAAAGAAATTTTTAGTATGAACACCGTTTTAAAACACTCAATGGTACCAAATGTATCGAATGTTCCATGGAGCTGAGGAGTCGCACCAAAATGAGGCCACTTGAGGAAAATCTTCCTCCTCAAAGATGTAGAGAATGCACAGTTGAATTAGTATCACAAATGATAAAATGATGAGTGCTCAAATGAACCAGACTCCTTGCATCAGGTCCCGTGCACCAAAAAATTTCAAATCTTAAAAATAATAGTGTGCATTTTGAGGGCTAGATAGATCCAACACAACTAGGAAAACATAATCTCACTCTTAAAAAGAAACTTATTTATTTAGGGTCTCAAACAAAATCAGATGTGGGGTTATTACAAGATTACAAGTGCACATGTACATATGTTACTCTTTGAGTGATACTGATACAAAAAGTATTGGAAAAGTAGTGAATATTATCCAACAAAGCCCAGAGGGTACGTACAGCCACAAGAAAATCCATGTTTTATTCACACAAGTAGAAAACAAGAAGTCTTTTGCCACTCGTGAGTGTAGGGTTGTTCATTTACTTCCCTCCAGCCTCGGTCTTGAAACCATATGCTCAGACTTCTGTCCAGAAAAGGAAACAAATCAATGCATGTTATATTCATTTCTGAAATGAAAGATTACAAATAGGTTAAATGGCTGCATGAAGAACATAGGTGCTAATGCTGAATCAACATTGGCTTTGGGGCTTATGAGAATCCAGCAGTTAGTGCTCGGGAATATATAATTACAGTCGTAGAGATTCTGGATAGTTGCATAAACCATTTGTTTGTGCTTCAACTTCTCTCATTTTCTTTTCAAACTTTCTCTTCTTTTTTAAGCCAGAGGCCATTAATGAATAAGTTTAAAAACAAAAAATATCCACCGGACGTCTGGACCCTATCCCACTTTTCCGACACCTCTAACAAAAATTTCAACTGTATCAAAATGATGCCCTTAAACATTGCTTCTTCCAATAATCTTCAATTACTTGTGCCGGAGGTTTTGCGGGGTTTTGTGTGTGTGTGTGTGTGTGTGTTTGGGGTGGGGATTATAATTACATTTATAATTTGAGCAAAATATTGCACGGGGCAATGCTAAGATACTTTGAAATTGGAAAGGTCAGTTTGCCTTTACCTTTTCCTGCACCCAATGTTTAA
The DNA here is from genome assembly GCA_017140935.1 of Hamamelis virginiana. Classification (NCBI taxonomy): domain Eukaryota; kingdom Viridiplantae; phylum Streptophyta; class Magnoliopsida; order Saxifragales; family Hamamelidaceae; genus Hamamelis; species Hamamelis virginiana. The sequence continues at coordinate 579,229 of JAESVK010000817.1, forward strand.
ATAGAGGCATAGTCTATTCAGACAAGTTGTTGGAAAAATGAATTTATGGTTCTTTTACTTTTATAATTTATTATTGGTTTTTAACTGAAATATTTTTCATGTTTATTCAATGTCAACAAAATTCAAGCAGGGTAAGAAAAAACAAAAAGAACTTTGTTAACATTCAGCACCATAGGCAACTAACCTGCTCAGTATAAGGCAAATACTTCCCATCAAATGTCAGCACAACACGATCCTTCCCATCCACACCTTTAATTTTGTCGACAGAGCAGTAGAAATCTATAGCTGACATACTAAACATTTTAAAAAAAAAAAACAAACACATAAACAAGTTAAAATTCAAAGTTTTCTGAAAAGGACAAATCTGGAACTGATATGTCAGAATTCAAAGTATTTATATTGAATTATAATTAAAATCAAGAAATCAGAAATCTGGGGACAAATAAAAACTTACATGCCATCTCCAAACTCCTCATTGATAATTTCCTTAATGCTCTCACCAAAATGCATAACTGCTTCATTCAATCTAGAGAAGTTGAAAATCATTAGAAATCATTGTGAAATGGTTTAGAATGTGCTCCTTGAGCTCATTCCAAACATCAAGAAGAACCAGCTTTATCCGATATTACTTAAAAGATCAATATACTATGTAGCAGCGGAGAAACTTGATGATAAACGAACGTGACTACTTTGAAAAAAATTATGTATATCCTAAAAGATCAATAGACACAAGTGCACACAAGCATTGAATTGCCTTTATCTGTTACTAATTTTTATATTCATCATAACTCTTAGAAAGTGACATGAAAAAATAATACATCACTGCTCTAACATGACAGAATTCTTGCACCCCGTCCTAAGTACTTAAATATTGACCACATCATCTCTAAGGGCTGGTCAATTTCCAACTGGAGTCTTTTTCTTGGGGAAACTATAGTTTGGCTCCCTAAACTATAGGCCGTTATAGTTTGGCTCCCTAAACTATAGGCCGTTTTAAAATTGCCCCCTTGTGGTATCGATTGAAACAGTGTGACTATTGGCCGTTTTCAAATTACCCCCTTCTTGTAGTTAGCCATTTGTGTTTTTGGACTGAAAAATGGCGTTAGGCTTGTTATTTTTTTTATACAGTATTTATCCTCGATTGCTAATGGGTTTTTAGGCATATTGGTGAAGTTTCATGATTTTTCTCAGTATATTCTATTTATTATGAATTTTATTTACTGTATAGAGAAAATAATTCATACAAATTAAAATATATTGAGAAAAATCATGAAAATTCACTTATGTGCTTATAGACACATTAGCAGTTTAGGATAAATACTTCACAAAAAAATAACAAGTCTAACATCATTTTTAACATACATAAGGGGGCAATTTGTTACATTAAAATAGTTCAGGGGGCACATTGCTTCAATTGATACCTTTGGAGGGCAATTTAAAAACGACGAATAGTTTAAGGGGCAAACTGTAATTTCCCATTTTTTTCTTTTAATTTTTTGTTTTGAATCAAGTAAAATATTCTAAAATTTTATTATATTAATAAAAAAGGAAGGGTCCAAAAAGACCCTCGTACATGTCAAGTATACCAAAAAAAAGAAAAAAAAGAAAGACAGAGAAAACAGAAACTATATCTATAAATAATCCAAAAGGGATTTGAAAAGAGTCAATAGATTCTAAAACAACCTACTTTTCTACTCAAAAAGTTTCCTGGTTACACTGGACTTCAAACACAAAATCGACTCTTCCTTGGAAAATTCTTTCACTTCTCTCAATCAGTGTTGTTTGTGTAAAAACAGTGGAGAGTTGGCAGATCATCTTTTTCTCCATTGCCCTGTGGCAATAGATTTTTTGGGTTTCCTTTTTGTGGCTTTGGGTACTACTTGGTGATGCTGAGAACAATCAAGGAATGCCTCTAAGGTTGGTGGTTTAAGACTATGGATAAGAACTGTAAGTTCATCTGGAAAGCTGCTCCATTATGTATCCTTTAGTGATTGTGGAGGGAGAGGAATACGAGGATTTTTGAAGATTGAGAGTTGAGTTGCATTCATATTAAGAAAGTATTTTGTTATTATGCCCTTTATTTGGGTGTCTCCGTGTTGAAGAGGAGGAACACCCACTTTCTTAGATTTTTTGGATTGTTGTGCCTTGTAAAGGTTTTTCTTTTGTATGCTTGACTTTTAGCCTTTTTGTGAATAATATAGATACCTTTCATAAAAATAACTATTATTTGATTTAATTATGCTATAAGCTAAATTTTATTATGCAATTGGGTACACATATAAAATTCATTTTCTTTCTTAATGTTGTGTGAATTAGAGGTGTAAGTCGGTCTCATCCAAACCAAGAATCGGAACCAATAAATTTTTTTATTATATGTTATTAAATAAAATAAATAAAAAGAGACTTACATTTTTATTCTTGTACAGACTTCAATATTTGCAATAGATAACACACTATTCACTCTAGCTTAGGACTCTCTACAGAATCTCTCTCAATCATCCTTCTCCCCAAAATGACAGACCTTCTTCCCATCTATATACTTTTAGTGGACATGAAATTCAGTCTTAAAATACATCTTATTAGATAGACTCATTCTAACCAATGCCTTTCTAAAGAAAAGCAATGTTCCCCTAGATTGTTTGATATATCACTTTTACATCAATGACTCCTTGTACAATTATTTAACATTGCTATTTATTACAAAGACAAAGACCCTTAGCAAGTCAGGATTCTTGTCCACACATAGCATGAAGTAAATATAAATATCAACTATGATGTATGTGCTGACGTCACTTTTCTTGGAGGTTTCTGGCATATGTGTCCTAAATCGAGTTGGGGTCAGAAAAATCTTCAATCTATGGCAGAGAGTCAAGCTTTATCCCTCAAGGGCGCTGTCCAAGTTGGCAAGCATGATGTCATCCAATGGATTAAGAAAATCAAGTTCTTTGTCAAATAAGTTAGGGTCCACCAATTCTTCTGCATCCATTGTGAGTTCCATAGGACCATCAATTTCTCCTTCTGCAATTGCCTTGGGAAAATCTATTGCTTCTTGAATTTGCTCTCGAGGTAGTATAGGTGGAAAGGAGATTAGCACAAAACAACCTTCTTCCATCTGTGATATGAAAGAATAAGAATTACTCTCTTATCCTTTCTGCTTCTCTTTTGAGGACAATATAATTTAGCTTGTCGTAGAGAAATGGGTTCATCTCCTCAACTGCTTTGATTTTCTTGGCTTGATCTCCTTCACGATAATCTTCTATTCCATCATCAAGAAAATCTTCCAACCTAGCAAGGTCTAAGAACCAAATTTGATAAGGTTGAATCTTTGCTATAGACTAATGATTTTTCTGGACTGTTAACTCCAACTCTATCTAGGGCATGTATGCTAGAAACCTCCAAGAAAAGCAACGTCAACACATGTCATAGTTGATATTTATATTTACTTCATGCTACATGTGGACAAGGATCCTAAATTGTTCTTCGAAATAAATAGTAATGTTAAATAATTGTACTGAAGTACTTGATGTAAAATTGCTATATCAAACAATCTAGGGACACCATTGGTAAGAATGGGTGATGAAGGATTCAAAAGGACATGGAAATCCATTCAAATTCAAGATGATACCCGTTTGGGACCTTCCTCGATTGAACCTAGTTAGGGACAAGTCTAATTAGAGTTTAGTTAAAATAGAGTCCTAGTCGCTATTTATCTTATTAGAATCCTAGTTTCTATTTATTTATCTGATTAGAATCCTAGTTACTATTTATTTTCTTATCAGAATTCTAGTTGCTATTTATTTTCTTATTAGAATCCTAGTTTCTATTTATTTTTGTATTTAGAGTCCTAGTTGCTATTTTCTTATTAGAGTCCTAGTTGCTATTTATTTTCTTATTAGAGTTCTAGTTTCTATTCTCTTATTGGAGCCCTATCTCTATATAAAGGGTTGTAAGTCTCTCTTTTGAATAATGAATAATAATTACAGAATTTTCCAGCAGCTATTGAAGCTCTTAAGGGTTGTGTGATGCAATCCTAACCCTAGGTGTGATGCCTAAGGGTCCTTGGGTGTGAGGCCTAAGGGTCCTTGGGTGTGAGGCCTAAGGTTCTAGGAGTGATTCCTAGATTAACCCCTCCTCCTTCTTCTTCTTCTTTTCTCTTCTCTTTTATTTTCTTTCCCGCTGTGCTGCTGTATTTATTTATATTCTGCCATAAACCTTGATTTCAAGTCCTTTAACCCTCAAAACCCTACCTTCCAATAACCACAAACCTTCACCAATCTTTAAACCTTAACTCCAGCACCCAAAATCCATTGCTGTCCATAACTGCTAGTAAGTATTCTTTGTGTTTCCGGCCAATGTCTTACCCCAAAATAGTACTCGATCCCTACCCTAACCCATGTACAAAGCCTACCATCCCTCAACCTTGGATTTCTCCCTCTAACCGTCCTGCATCAATGGGTCTATTTATCAGTAAGATATCTTGTAAGACCAAATTTCACGTCCACCTAAAGTCTATAAATGAGAAGAAGGTAAGTCATTTTGGGGAGACGGATGATTGAGAGAAATTTTGCAGAGTCCTAAAGCTAGAGCGAATAGTGGGTTATCTATTCTAGATAGTGAAGTGTGCACAAAGATATAAAAAAATCTCTTTTTCTTTTTGTAATTTATTAAATGTAATATTTCTTTATCGGTTCAGATTAGACCGACTTACAACCCTAGTGTGAATGCAATAATTGAACAAAAATATATTTTTAGAGAATCTGGTACTTCTAGGCTTCATTGGAACATAATGTACAATATGTCACTGTGGTTTTTTTCCTCCTTAAGCTTCCCTTAGTGTTTGGGAATAGTAAATCCTAAATCCTAAAAACCATATTGAGAAACTCTAATTACTGCTGTACTTCTAGCAAACAATGTAGGCATTTCATGAAAAATAATTATGCACTTCTTCAAAATGATGGAAATTGGTTTTCCTCTAAAAAAAAAAAAATTCACCTAAAATCCCCAACAGTTTGACATAAGTACCTGATGTACTCCAAATGTTTCTAGCATTACTTAAACAACCCCACAGTTTGGTATATATATATATATATGCTTAGAATAACTTTGAAGTTTCAAAAGTGTTTCAGACATAGGCAAATTACAAAAGGTAGTGCCTGATTTACGGATACTCCCAAGCACTCCAACTACAAGGGACGCATAAGTAATGTTCTAAAAATCTCACAGTTACTCCAGGTACTTGCGCTAAACCATTGGGGTAGTCTATATAAGGTTCAAAATATCAGTTGGTGCTCTAAGTACTCGTGCCAAATTGCTAGGGGTGTCCAACTTACCCTTCTTTGACTTTGGGATGCCATTTCCTGAAAATAGCGTACCAGCCCTAGATATGCAAATTCTTCTATAGTATAGCTCACTAATCAAACAAGATTTATGATGCATATTCTAATCAAAATGAACAGATTTCTTTTCCTATTATGTCTTCCACCAAAACAACTGGAAGATAAAACTTGATTTGGCTAATTTCAGCAAAATAAAATTTCCTGACACTCAACACAACCAATCATTACCCAACATGCATCAACTTAATCTAACACCATTTTGATGATCAATACGTAACTCATACCCAAACTATGGATTAAACGATTATACAAACATCTATCCCAAAACTAAATGTATAATAATAGTTCACTATTTATAAATGTAGATTTAATATAAAATATTATAACTCAACCACTCTATCAAAGTGGAAGTCCGCAGCCCCCAAAAAAGAAGAAGAAAAAGACAGGTTTTGATATTTGCTTCAAATAATGAAATATCTAACATAAACCCACCACAAGTCAACTGATAAGAAAAAAAAAATACCATAACAATTAAAAATAAAGACATGACAGGAAAATATTTGCTTAAATCAGCACGTACCCATCAGAATGGGACTATATATATTTATATAACCAATCCTGTAAGAATGTTCTTATGCTCTTATTGTAAAGACACTTTCATTCGGACAGGTATTTTTGAAAAATCGACCGTTAAATTAGATAATCTTTATATGTATGTCATGTCTACCAAAAATCTTAGTCATCCATAGGTTAGTTTTTAAAATATAGACATTTAAACAACTTTGACAGCATCCAACCGTAAATTCAGTTAAAACGTTTCAAAGACTATATTTTGAAAACCGATTATGGGATAGTGTGATTTTTGGCAGACATGATATTGATAAGAAGATTATCTAATTCAACTGTCAGTTTTTCAAAATATCATTCATATGCTGTCCAGAAGGGACGTACTTATGATAAGTAGTGTAAGCACATCGTCAGGATTGCTTCAAATATAAAGAGAGAAAAGAAAGACACACACAATAAAAGAAAGCCCCAAACGAAAATAAAAATGAAAATTTGAGATGACGAGAGACAAGTATAAAATAGTTACCTGTAAACGGTGGGTTCTTGGATCAATTTTGGGTCGTAGGATCTCATGGGTGGTTTCATCATTTCGTGCACGAGATCTTCGGGCAGCCCAGGTAAGGCTGCCCGCAACTTGGGGGCAGTTTCGAGCTTCAGTTGAGCTTGGCGTCTCAAGAGCTGGGCTACGTACACGTTAGTCAGGCCGGTCTCTTCTGCTATCTTACTGTATGACTTGCCCGACGCAAGTTTCACGTCGTGGAGGCGACTCGCTATATACGCTCTGGCCTCTTCCATTTCACAGCGTGCTCTCTCTCTCTCTCCCTCTCTCTCTCTCTCTCCTGATAGACGAAGGGGAAAATCTAGGTTTTATTGCGAAGTGAGCGATGAAGACGGAGACTCGCTATGGACCTCACATGCCGTCCCAATTGCCCAATTGGGCTGTCAAATAAAAAATTAAGGGCTCGTTTGTTTGGACTGATTTGGGTGAAGCTATTTCTTTTATTTGTGATTTCTACAATACTCAATGTTTCCGGTTATTGAGAAATGATTCTATCACTGTATGCTTACATAAATTTATATAAATATAACTTTATGGAATACATATATGAACTTTATGGGATACATACTTTAAGAAAATAATTATTAGATTAAATACTATACTTATACATGTTATATATGCCAAAAATCATAGTGATGTAACGGTAGATTTCTTAAAAATGTTGTTGAGAAAAATTGTAACAGTTTTCAGGGTTATAGTTTTTCATAGCTAATTTTGAGATTTTGATATTAAATTGCCATGATTTTTTGCATGCATGACATTTATAATAAAAATATATAATCCAACAATCAATTTTTTAAAATATGTATTCTATAATTATTTATGAACTTTATACTTAAATAATATATGTAAGCATATGCTTACATGACTTATTCTTAGTTGAAGCCTTCTCGTCTTCTTTATCCATAGCTAGTAAGGATAAGAAGGAAATTAGTGTATGGTCTATTTAAGGGGACCCTTCATTCAAACAAAAAGAGGAAAAAAAGAGAGCGAATGTTGCAACTCCTACCAACTATGAGCCCACCCCTATGCTAAGTTTACCTGTTAAACATATAACAACACTCCACACTTTCTCTAAAATATCCCTAATCCAAATAAGTGTTCTTAAGATTTCTATCCCCATCCTAATTTGAAAAGCTGCCCTAATCCCACTTCCTCCCTCACGTCCCTCATTCTCACCCACCCGAATAGCTCCCCTCTCATCTCCCTCTCTCTCTCACCGGACTTCTTTCTCGTCTCTCTCTCGTCTCCCGGCAAAGAACACAAGGAATGAAAGGTTTTACATCTTCTCTTGTTCCCAGTAACAAGGAGATGTTTCAGTGAGGGTTCAACGGAACGAAGTTGTGTGGTTTGCGACATCTATGTGTTGGGTTCTTGGTTTGCGGCATCTAGGTCTTGTTGTATTCACATCTCAGGTGATCGGCTTTGTTACTCTTTTTTGCTCTCAAATTGCTTGCTTTTTTAATTTTATATTTTATTGGGTGTCTTTGTTAAGTGCAAATCAACAAACAAAGAGAAATCCATGGCAGTGTTTTTTTTAGGGGTTTGCTTTGAAGATTTTGAGACTTTAGTTTGCCTTGATTATACATTTTCCATGGGTTTGCCTTCAAAATATTTTTCATCCGATTTTATACCTTTTTTCCATGGCTGGGTCTAGAACACCATGATTTTTATCTTAACCCAATATGTTAATACATTATTGACTGTATTTTCTCTTCTATCTAAATGCATTTTTTACTGTAATCTGTCACGGGGATCTTCTCACTATTATAGACTTCAATATCATCTTAAAATTCATGATAGTGTGAACTAGCACCTTTTGGCAGGGTCGCTTGGGTCCATGTCATCACCGTGCGATGATTTGGGGGGTTTTTGAAAACAAACAAAGGAGTCGCCACCTTATTTTTAAGAATAAGGAAACCATAAAAAATATTTTATTTTAAATAAAACAAAACAAACTCCATTTCAATGAAAAGACAATATTCGAACCAGAGATGGATCCGGGGGCTAGGTTATGACATGGGAAGGTTCCAAGCTTTCACTTGTAGGAACTCACCTCGCCCTAATTAAAGGAATTCTAATTTATTTGGGCTATTTAAATTCTTAATGCAAGCAATTCTAAATAATCTAATCAACCACCAAAATAGTGATATAAATGCAATAAACTATATTAATAATAATAATATAAAATAATATACAAACAAACCCTAAGAAACCTAGGACACCCTACGGGCATCCTAGGGCGGACTTGAGCCCTATTAGCGCCTACGTAACTTACTAGTGTCACCTAGCAAGTATCAAAGTCCATGTAGTTCGACTACCCTAGGACTCTCATATTGTAATCGATCATATCATCTAAAGTATTTCAACTTAATTCAAGACTCTAGCTTCGAGAGTTTTTATCCGTTTAAAATTATTTATTTGAAATCATTTCAAATTAAAAGACTTTTTTTTAAAATCCAAATATTCTAAACAATTCTTATCTTTAGAATTCAATTCCAATTGAAAATCTTTTTCAAAGATATTTCAAGAAAACAAATCGTATTGGGAGGAATCTTATCCCAAGATAAAAATCTTAAAACATTTCAAATTCTTTTGAAAATCATTTAACAATCAAATCTTTCATAGAAATCATATTCATTCCATAAAAATCTTTTTAGAAAAATCCCTCGAAGATAGACTCTTAAATCAACTATAATACTCAATTCAGATAATGATCTTTACAATAAAGGACAGTCCTAGAGAAGGTCAAGTGACCTTCCTAAGCCCTGGGTCTCTAACTAGCCCTAAAGTTAGTCTAAAATCCTAAAATCCTAATGCAAATGCACGCTGGAATTTTAAATAAATTAATCAAATATTCATAAAATCAATTCTAACCATGCATGAAAATGTTTTTAATGCATACTAATTGAACTATGTGAACCTAAGCATATTTCTAAGTTGGATTTGGCCCTAAAATAATTTTTAGAAGCGATTTAAGGACATAAACAAACCCGAACAGATTTGAGTATGAACCTTAAACCACTCTAAAAACCATGAAAACAAAGAATAAAAAAATGTGAAGATGGTCTAGCATGCTTTCTACATGAATATACTATGAACATACTATAAGAATCATGCAAAACATATCAAAAGTACACAAAAATATGCTTAAACAATTATTTTAAACACAAGGGGAGAATCTTACCTTTGCACGCTCCCTCGTACGCAATTTATATATTCAAACCATCGAATCCATGACATGTGTTTAAATAATTATAAGAACATAAAAATAATGACTCAAGATTCATCATATGCCAAAATAACATATTCACATATTCACATAATCATTAATATCATCAATCGAACACCAAAGATTCCAATGATTATATAAACATATTAATACGTACCCTAAACATGCTTACACACACGAAATAACAAACAAAGCTAACCCTAATAATGCATATTCACATAAAATCATAACAAAGCTAACCCTAATCACATCTAATCACATGAAATCATAACAAAACTAACCCTAATCATGCTTACTCACATAAAATGACAATAAAGCTAACCTTAATCACATCTAATCGCATGAAATAATAATAAAGCTAACCCTAATCACATCTAATCACATGAAATCACAATAAAAAAATCCTAACATGCTTGCTAACATACAATCATAATTAAACTAACTAACTCTAAACATGCTTGTTTACATAAAATCATAACAAAACTATTCCTAAACATTTTGAACATATTATTACCCACAACCTATTCTAGCATGCAAAATACATTAAACATGCAACAACTATATCATTCTATCATATGCAAACAACTAAAATCCATACATATCATATATATTAAAAACATGAGGATGGAAGAGAAGATTTACATGAAAACAATAAAAATTGAACTATGATAGAACCCTTACCTTTTCTTCTTCCTTCTTCGCTATTTTCCTCCAATCCCTAAGCTTTGAGTTCTTCCTCCCTTTTCCTTCCTTAGCCTCTGGTTCTCCCCCAAAAATGATGAATAAAAACGAAATTCTAAAACCCTAGCCTCTTCCTCCACTCTTGAACCCTTTGAACCTTTTGAACCTAACTTTATCAAAGCATACTTATAGAGTTAGGGTAAATAACCATGAATGGTTGGGATTAATCCCTCTAAAAATGATCCTAGGGCTTAGAATAATTCATCCTAGGGTTTGCAAGCTGAATCACCTTCGAATTTATTCAAAAAAAAATCAAACAAAGTCGGCCAAAACAAGTGGGAAAGTCTCAAACTTTCCAAAATAAAAAAATATGCTCGAGCATCCTGGTGGCCGTCCTAGCTAGGACGGTCACCGTAGTGACTTTCCCCAATTTTGTCCTATTTCGAGGGATTTTGGTATTTTGGCCATATCTTGGTCAATTTTCATCCAAATTCGATGGTCCAGGTATCAAAACGTCCGTGTTTTGATCCTCCACATATTTAGAAGGGTTTTGGGTCAAAAATACTTGACCATGGTCAAGAGTTTTGATAAAAAGCTAACCAATCGATCCGGTTGTGTCAAAATTGGTCATATGACCATTCCTTGTTTCATAAAATTGATCAATTAGGCTTGAACCACTTCTAAAAACATGGTTTTATTATGAAATTGGTACTTGAAAATATATTAATCTTTGATTTTGGTGAAAACGACCAATTCCCGGTCAATTTGAATAAAACCCTAGTTTGACTTATTCTCGCCCGTATGATCGATTTTGGGTGAATCTATTCCAACCATTCAAAGGTTCAATTGATACTTCAAATACACTCCCCACATCCATATAAACCTCATGAAACAATCCGTTTCGAATTCGGAGGTCATTCAGAAATTATATGAGAAAAAGGACGAAAACGCCCCTCAAGTCGCAAAAACCCTAATTACCTATCGAGCTCTTATCAGAATGTCATGAAAATTTATAGGGATGTTTTAAAACACCTTAAAAGTCAAATGCAATACAAATGGATTGATTCCAACTCAAATGTACACATGAAATAATAAATTGTCTTTTTCCTCAGAAAAAGGACAATTTGGGTAATTTGGTCTTTACAAGGCCAATTTCTCACCAAATAATCCACTCTTCGAGCTGATCATTTGTATAAATATATGATAGAAATAATTGGTAAAAATGGGGTGTCCACAGATAGCTGAAACCTGAAATGTTATCTCATCCTGTTATGCAAACAATTGTTTTACAGGTATTTGCAAGTTAAAATCAACGGTACTCTCCATTTTGTTGTGTAGGAAACTAGGAATTGTGACATCACACTGCTAATTGAGGCATGGTCCAATATGTTAAGACTTTATAGACTACTGATAAAATTGCAGTTTGAAAAGAAATTGAAATATATTCGACTATGGCTTCTGAACATGAAACTTTTGTCCGTGAAAATTCATATTTTGTAACAGAAAAACATTTGTTATTGTAACTATCAAAGGGATAATCTCATTATTTAAAATTTAGAAAATATCTTGAAATGCATTATATTTGAACAGATAAAATAAATTTGCAATACTCTGTTGAAGATTTTTGAAAAATAAAAGCAATAATACATTCTTTTTTGGCTTAGGCATTGTGACATTGCATTGCCAACAGAGGCCCATCTCAATGAACTGTCTGATTTGTTTTATATTTCGTTTATTGACAAGTAACTTTCATTTGAGTATTGTCAAATTTTTTGTGAACTTCTCTCTTTTGAAACACTTTTTGCAAAACACATACATACAAATTACAAAAATAATTTTTCATCTAGTATTTACAGAAAGCAATACAAACTCTATTTGAGTGCCATTTTTGCCAATCTGGATAGTTAGCAGAAGGGGAGAAACTAGGTTAGCCATCAGAGAATTCTCGTGGCTTGTGTTTTCTATTATGTGTTGATTGGATTACATTTCATTTTGATATCCCGTGCTATATTTTGACAATATAACATGTAAGTTGTTTACTATAGGCTTTTACCTTTATTTAGCAATGATTGTTATTCATCCTATTTGAATATTTTTCTCCTTCGCTATCATTATAATCTATGTAAATGAACATCTTTCAAACTTAGGAGTTCTTACTATAAATAAGGATGTGCGGAGATATTCAGTAGGGTCTATTGAATATGCCTATACTTGATATTTGGCATGACTTGACCTCTAAGCTTCGGTGTGAAACATTATGTGATATCCTGTGCTATATTTTGACAATATAACATGTAAGCTATTTACTATAGGCTTTTACCTTTATTTAGCAATGATTGTTATTCATCCTATCAGAATATTTTTCTCCTTCGTTATCATTATAATCTATGTAAATGAACATCTTGCAAACTTAGGAGTTCTTACTATAAATAAAGATGTGCGGAGATATTCAGCAGGGTTTATTGAATATGCCTATACTTGATATTTGGCATGACTTAACCTCTAAGCTTCGGTGTGAAACATTATGTGTTAAACCAGCTAGAAATGGATGCTCAATTGGTGCTGCTAGGTTATGGTTGGTTTTTTTTTTTTCCTCTTGTTTATTGTTACTTAGGATGGATGGAAATTTTTTTTTTTTACTAAAAGTGATTGTGGCAAAGTTCGGGAGTTCTAACTTTTACCACAATCACTTCTAAAAATGTCCATTTTGATATGTGAAGACATGGTTTGACAATAATTTTAAAGAGATGTGAAGAATAGTTCTCTAAAAGTTATTTTAGAAAAAGCTCATGCAAACAGGGCCTTGTACTTCATAATGTGAAACGATATCACATTGTTCTTTTGAAAATTTAAAAAGCCCATCATTATTCACATCTAGATGTTGGTTTTTCTAAATGCAAGAATTCTGTTGCAGGTATGAGAAATTTGAACTAACTTGTCCCTCTTTAGTTTCTATTTGACTTGTGAAAGTAAAGGAGAAAGATGTGCACAGAACCTAGGCAATTAAGTCAAACACACATGATCTGAATTTATATGCTTTCTTTTGTTGAGTTTGTTAATACACCTTGGGTTGGTTGAAATCTGAATTATTTGAGCCTTTTGTATTCCTTTTGGGTTTGAATATTAGTGAAGAAATTTGATCTTGGCTCCGTAGACGTACCTCTTGAAATGGAAAGTTTGTGCTTTATTAATGTTCCTACTTTATTATTTTAGTTTTTTCCTTTGGAATTGGTTGGTGGATATTGGATACTTAGTTAATGTGTAAAGCATTAAAACAATTCATAACATGATTGTTTTTGTAACAAGTGAATGCATGTTTGGCTTCAAATGGAAAATAGTATTTATTATTGCAATATTTGAATGTCAATCATGATTATTTTGTAGGTATGGTGCATCCTGCAAGGGAATGACCTACCGGTTCTGTTCAGAGGGAAAGAGAAAAAGGTAAAGGCACTAAATTGGCTAAATGTGCATGTACTAAACCACCTCAACACGCCCATAGTCGTGGTGACATTGAGGTGGAATCACCTGCCCCAATACCATAATTACACACATCTGTCACGGATACAATGCAAGATGATGTTTGAAATCCAGTTGACAGTGCACTACAAGCCAAAGATATAAGGCGATCAGAGGCACCAGACGTTGCTGCTCGTCCTAAACCAATAAATACGAATGCCGGTGATGACAGTGGCCCTATTTTTGGTGGGCCGATCGATGAGTCAGTTTTGCAATCCTTTAAGACACGTCGCCCATGTCTTATGGAGCGATCCATAGGTATTGTTAGTCGTGTTTCATTTTTTCCTACTTAATTTATTTTTTAATTTGCCTCGTACTGAAGATATTAATTGTGTTGTCCACATTGCAGGCAAGGGGCATGCTAAAATGCTATTACCATACAAGCTTAGTCAAACAATGGCCACTTATTAGGACCGATGGAAAGTCAAACAATATTTGATGATCTCACATTGAGCGATCACGCTTCCTACCACTTCGAGATTGCGCCTATTGCTAGAGTAACTTGAAGTTAATATGTGCTTTTGTGGAACAGTGGCATCTAGAGACGAATACATTTCACATGCCTTTCGGTGAGATGTCTATCAGTCTAGATGGCATATCTGTGACCGACAAGGCTGTTTCAATCCCTCCAAAAGAGGATGGTCTGTAGGAGCTACTTGAGCGCATACTTGGCCTCATGCTGTCACAAGCGCAACAGTATTTCAAAGGCCTTCGGGGATATTTCGTTAAGCTGACACAATTGAGGGAAGATTTCTCAGATGTAACGGATGACTCATCCCCTGAGTGTATAGTGTATTGTGTTCGAGCCTATCTACTGTATCTTGTCGTCGGGTGCACTATCTCCACAGACAAAACTGGAACAAGGGTGTCTGTCCTCTATCTCCACCTCTTCGAAGACTTGGGAACTGTTCATCAGTATTAATGGGGTTCTGCTGCATTAGCTGTGATTTACAATCAGCTGCGTTTAGCTTCCAAGCATGACGTGCACTCCATTGCTGGATTCCTTACCATTTTGAGGCTTGGGTATACGACCATTTCCCTAACACATTCGATCTTCGCCTTAATATAAAGTACCGAAACATAATGCCTCGCGCTCAGTGTTAGGAGACTAAGGCTATTAAACAATCCCTTTCATACTTGTAAGCAATACGTGAGAAACTTAATGACCTGCAAGTTGATCAGGTAATTTTTAGTACATTTGTTAGCATTTTTCGCTGAATTTTATTTTAAATGAATAAAATATTAAACTTTTACTAAACCTAATTTGGTTTTGTTAAGGTGACTTGGGACCCATACACTTCAGTACGAGAATACCACCTTTTTAAATAAATATCATTCTACAAATGATGCTTGAAGGGGGGGAGTCATTGAACCGTACCAACCTGATAGGTTTTTTCACTAGTTTGGATATGTGCAAACCATCTCCCGTGTATTAGTCCCACCGAAGAGAGCACACCGTGAGTGTACATCCCAACCCTATAACGTACTATATGAATTCATAGATTCGCTGTTAGATGATTGGGAGAATCACACATTGGTGGAGGAACACTGAACTAGGCGCGCTTCGTATCCTTCCGAAGCTGATCCTGATTATTTGGAGTGGTTCATGCGTATGTCACATGTCCGTGTGCTCGATCCAAATTTGAATTTATAGGTGTCGGTTTGGATCGAGCACATGGACATGTGACATTAAATTCAAATTTGGATCGAGCACACGGACATGTGACATACACATGAACCACTCCAAATAATCAGGATCATCTTCAGAAGGATACGAAGCGCGCCTAGTTCAGTGTTTCTCCGCCAATGTGTGATTCTCCCAATCATCCCACAGCGAATCGATGAATTCATATAGTACGTTATAGGGTTGGGATGTACACTCACAGTGTGCTGTTTTTGGTGGGACTAATACATGCGGGATGGTTTGCACATATCCAAACTGGTGAAAAAACCTATCAAGTTGGTATGGTTCAATGACTTCCTCCCTTTCAAGCATCATTTGTAGAATGATATTTGCTGAAAACGGTGGTATTATCGTACTGAGGTGTATGGGTCCCAAGTCACCTTATCAAAACCAAATTAGGTTTAGTAAAACTTTAATATTTTATTCATTTAAAATAAAATACAGCGAAGATGCTAACAAATGTAGTAGAAATTTGCCTGATCAGCTTGCAGGTCATTAAGTTTATCACGTACTGCCTGCAAGTCTGAAAGGGATTGTCCAATAGCCTTTGGCTCCTAACACTGAGCGCGAGGCAATATGTTTTGGTACTTTAAATTAGGGCGAAGGTCGAATGTGTTAGGGAAATGATCGTATACCCAAGCCTCCAAACAGTAAGGAATCCAACAATGGAGTGCCCGTCATGCTTGGAAGATAAATGCAGTTGATTGTAAATCGTAGCTAATGTAGGTAGAACCCCATGAGTATTGATGAACAGTTCCCAAGTCTTCGAAGAGGTGGAGATAGAGGACAGACACCATTGTTCCAGTTTTGTCTCTGCAGATAGTGCACCCGACAAGATATTGTAGATAGGCTCGAGCACAATATACTATACACTCAGGGGATGAGTCATCCGTTACATCTGAGAAATCTTCGCTCAACTGTGACAGCTTAACGAAATATCTCCAAAGGCCTTTGAAATACTGTTGCGATTGCGACAGCGTGAGGCCAAGTGTGTGCTCAAGTAGCTCGTACAGGCCTTCCTCTTTTGGAGGGGTTGAAACAGCCTTGTCGGTCATAGATATGTCTAATAATGTGTGCACATCATCTATATTGATGGGCATCTCACCGAAAGACATGTGAAATGTATTCGTCTTTGGATGCCACCGTTCCACAAAAGCACATATTAGCTTCAAATTACTCCAGCGATAGGTGCAATCTTGAAGTGGTAGGAGGCCTGATTGCTCAATGTGAGATCGCCAAGTATTGGTTGTGGTTGTTACATTTGTTAACGTTTGAGCATCGTAGGAATGGTGGTTAGCGTTTATGGTCGTTAATGCTATAACTTTTGAAGTTCGATTTTATAATACTACTTTTGAAGTTCCAGTTTATATTACTTGTGGTTGTAACTCTTGAAAATACTACTATATTGTACATATTTTATGGTGTTTGTAATAAATAGTGATTGTGAATACTGGTATATTGTTCAAAAACCAAATGGTTGTTAGATTGAACAGGTGGAAAAATACAGATTTCTCATTGTTGGGTTGATTACAACCAATAAACCGAATGTTAGGTTAGTTATAACCTAAAAATACAAATTTCTCATAAATGTTAGGTAGTGATCAACCTAACATTTTCAATATGTTATGTTTGTTGCAGCCTAACAGAATCGTGAAACCAACTTAACATTCCCGAAATGTTAGGATGGAAGCAACACAACTTTAAAAAGAACGTCCATTTATGTGTTATGCTAATTCCAACATAACATTCTCATAATGTTAGGTTGATCACAACCTAACAAAGTCATTCTGTTAAGTTGTGATCAACATAACATTATGGGAATGTTAGGTTGGAAGCAACGCAACAAAATCAATAAAAATGTCCATTTATGTATTGCGTCACTTCCAACCTAACATTCCCATAATGTTGTGGACACCCCATTTTTTCCAATGTTCTCATGTATTTTTACAAATGATTAACTGGAAGAGTTGGTCATTTGGTGGAGAATTGGACTTGTAAAGACCAAATTATCCTTTTCGGGAAAAAAATGATAGTTCATCATTTCATGCATACATTTGAATTGAAATCAACTCATTTGCATTGCATTTGGTTTTTGTGGTGTCTCAGGATATCTCTATAAATTTTCATGTCATTCTGACGAAAGCTCGATAGGTAATTAGAGTTTTTGCGACTTAAAGGGCGTTTTCGTCATTTTTCTTATATAATTTCCAAATGACTTCTGAATTCGAATTGAATTATTTCATGGAGTTTATATGGATGTGTGGAGTATATTTAAAGTGTTCATTGAACTTTTTGAATGGTTGAGATAGATTCGCTCAAAATTGGTCCTACGAGCAAGAATGAGTCAAATTGGAATTTCACTCAAATTAACCATAAATTGGTCATTTTCACAAAAATCAAATATTTTCAAAATGTGTTTTCAAATACCAATTTCATAATAAAACCATGTTTATAGAAGTGGGTTAAGCCTAATTGATCAATTTTATAAAACAGAGAATGGTCGTATGACTTATTTTGGCACAACCGGATCAATTGGCTAGCTTTTTACTAAAACCCTTGACCATGGTCAAGCATTTTTGACTCAAAACCCTTCTAGAAATGTGAAGGATCAAAGCATGGTCGTTTTGGCTTTTGAATCATCCAATTTGTACTGAAAATGAGCAAAATAGAACAAAAATACCAAAATTCCTCGAAATTAGGAAAAATTCAAACAGACCGATATATATAGTTCTTTTACAAATTGGTGACTTCATAGAATAATCAAAATACCCCTACTTTTTTAACGACTGGCCTTTTCCCCAAAAGCATATTCACTTTTTTTATATAACATTCTAGGCGATAAGTTTCAATAATAATTAGAAGTTTGATGTAATATTTGTAATTCTCAAAGTTGAGAGAAGAAGGGGAAAGCACCCGAGTGGGAATCAGAACCCTTTTGCTAAATGGAAATCGGGACAACCAAAATTATTCTTAATTTTGTAAACGAAGTCAACCATCTAGGCATAGAACTTTGACAGCATCTTAGAAATTATTGCTTACTGAGTACAAAATAAAAATAAAAATAAAAATAAAATTATTCTCTTAAAATAAAAGTAAAAATAGAAGAAACAAATTCAAAGTAAGATGCTAACAAAGCTCCAAGGCGTAAAGCGTAGGCACTTTTAAGTCAAAAGTAATAAATTTGAGCACATAACAAGTAAATTGATTTGAATTTATTTCCAAATAATTATTTTTTATTTGAGAAAAAATAAAATAAAACAGAAGAAAACAATTTTCTCTTAAAATAAATAAATACTTGCTTTCCAAGTCAAATTTGAGTAAATTGATTCGATTTAGGTGCTCAGGTTACAATTTAGTGCTTCCACCAGTTCCAAAGAAGTCTATTATCAATTTAAATGAGTTGATGATTTGCAATGTTTTTAGAGGCGAAGGTGTTGGTTGGGGGTTTCCCCGCATTGCGCTAGCAAGGCATAAGAACAAGTAAATTTTATAAAATAGTTAATAAATATAAAGATATAAACTATTTTCCA
This sequence comes from Hamamelis virginiana, assembly GCA_017140935.1. Classification (NCBI taxonomy): domain Eukaryota; kingdom Viridiplantae; phylum Streptophyta; class Magnoliopsida; order Saxifragales; family Hamamelidaceae; genus Hamamelis; species Hamamelis virginiana. The sequence goes on from JAESVK010000817.1 coordinate 598,337, forward strand.
AACAATCTAAGCCCACAAATTTAGTTAATTAAATAAAAAGATAATTAGAACAATACAAACCGCACTGTCTTTCATGGTGTGACTAAAATAGAAAATATTTATACAACCCAAATTCAAATAACCTAAATCCTAAGATATCACATTATGTTATCCTCCTTAGTATCATTGTCATCTTCATCCAAATTATCTATGACAGGGACGGTTTCACTATCAAATCCCCTACTTCTACTCATGGGGTCAATATCACTAATCCCAAAACACCCAAATATAAAATTTTCATGTTTTTGTAAGCTTATACATACAAATATAAAGATAAAATCAAGTTCTGATAACCAAGAAAAGAAAATCCTTTGGGGGAAAAAATGTTTAAAAAAGCAGCTTACAGGAAAAATGGCATATCGAGGAGAAAAGAATAAGTGGTGGAAAAAGAAATAATTAGCGGAAAAAAGAGGGAAGAGGAGGAGAAGAGAAACAAAAAAGGATTAAAAAAAAAAAAAACTTGGAAAAAAAGGGAACTGTGAAGAAGAAGAAAACTCACCTGTTGCTGGAGGTCAGTACTGTAGTCAGCTGTCTTCTTCTGATCCAGACACTGCCTTTTAAGGCTTGACCCATGGTTTTCAAAAAGTTCTAATTTTTTTACCATGGTTTCTATTCTTTAATCATAGTGGAAGTTTCACTGTTTTACTTTTAAAACAATAAAATATAAGTGCAAAAGATTTAATTGTGGTAAATTAATAAATAGAAATAATTTAAAAAAAAAAAAAAAACACAAAACAAAGAGGAGTACGTCCCAACCTTAGGAGTGTAAAAAATGCACCTTTTATGCTCGGGGCATATTCTGCCCCAAATTTAACCCCTTTGGATATTTTTGGCTTGCCTAGCCTTGGTGCATGCTGTAAGGCATGCCAGACTGTGCCCTTTTAAAACACTGATAATTTGTGATAATGACGCACGTCTAGGTTGAAGAGGCTAGTACTTGTTTAATGCGAGCAAACCAACACAATGCTTTGGTGTGATTACTGGTCAGGTTTAGTTAATTGATCTCCCTCAAAATGAATGCATGACCATCCCAAAAATGTACATCTCTAAAGTACTGCTATCTTCTAAAGTATGAAAGCAAATCCAAAGTTGTAAACCAAAAAGACCCATATGAACAGATCAATCATCTTCTTGTGTTGGATGACAGTTATTCTGAGAAATTGACAAAAAATTACTTCAAATAATCAAGGAATTACTTCAGGTAATATCAAGTCATTAGTTTTGTAGCCTAATGCATCTGATAACTGCCGAATAAAGCAATTGAGCCCAAACCAGCTATACTAAAATGAAGATGGAAACTGCAAGAGCTACTTATATCTTTCCCAAAATAGATTAAAATTAAGAAACTATGATTATTTGGTAATATTGTTACATGCTATCAAGTATTATGATCACAATACCTCCTTTTCAAGTTTCAACACAGCCATGAAGGCTTCTTGAGGTACATCAACTTTACCAATTGCCTTCATTCTTTTCTTTCCTGCAGCCTGATAAAAGAAAAAAAATGAAAAATAAAAAGCCAAGGGTTACGTGACCGTAAATTTATATCTGATAGGTCTTCTATATTTTGAAAAATGAAAAAAAAATAAAAACTGCTGCTAGTGATTTTACTTTATAATTATAAAGTTTTCTATCAGATGAAGCCTTCAAGTACAATGCTAGAGCTAAAAATTGTCATATATCATTGTCGAATACTTTGTCATTGGGTGAAACTATTTATTTCTAGTAACTCTAAGCATTTACTATTTATTGCATTGTAACGTTGCAATTTTATTATAAAAAACTTGCTATAAAAATAACAATTGTTAGATCACTTCTTGATACAACACATGCGTCTAGACATTTTCAAATATAACATGTCCACCTTTAGGCAGAACCAGGATTTCATCTCAAGGGGTGCCAAAAATTTAAGAAGAAATTTATTAAAATTCAGAACTAAATTTCTTTATTGAAAAAAAATAAAAAATATTCAAGCTCAATAAAATATAAATATATATATAGAAACTTATCAAGTCTTAAGGCCTGAGACTGAGGTTGCTACCTATTTTCTAAACACATAAAATATATATAAATAATGTAGTACATAAAATATATATAACAATAACAATTTTCAAAAAGCCAGGGTAGGGCGGGGGCGGGGGCATGCGTATGCTTTGGTTCCGCCCATGTTAATTTACTTCCGAAATGTGTACAAGGATGTCAAGGTTAGAAAAAAATAGAGATAATGATACGATGTGAATGTTGGTGAAAAATTTTTAAAACGTGTATAAACATGGAAATGTAATACCAAAACTTTAGGAAATTCTTAACTAGACAAATATGAGCAGTAAAGAGTAAAAATGTCGTGAACTGAATATATATATATATATATATATATATATATATATATATATATATATATATATATATATATATATATATATATATATATATAGAGAGAGAGAGAGAGAGAGAGAGAGAGAGAGAGAGAGAGAGAGAGAGATGTTCCTCTCAACATATGCTTACTTTCTAAAGTAAGCATAAAGCCAATAGGTAATTGTGGGATATATTTTTCGAAAAATTGACTGGTAGATTAGATATTATACTTATGCATGTCATACATGCCAAAAATCATGGTAATCCAAAGGTCGATTTCTCAGAAATGTCACTCAAAAAAATTGTGACAGTTTTTAGCAGTAAAAATTTTCACAGTTAGTATTTTGAGATGCTGACATTAGATCATTATGATTTTTGGCATGCATGGCATCCATAAGAAGATCATCTAATCCAATGATTGGCTTTCCAAAATACATATCCCACAATTAGTTAAGGGTATTAAGTTGACTTTAACGAAAGTCA
>JAESVK010000817.1:602587-645389 GCA_017140935.1 Hamamelis virginiana
TTTTTATTTTTATGTTTATTTATTATTTAATATGTAAAAATGAGGTGGGAAGTACTCGTGACTCAGCTGGTTGGTTACACCACCCATGCAAGGTCTCTCTGTGAGTTGTAGTTTCTATTTTTTGAGTAGTTTCTATTTTCTTGTAGTAGCTTCTCTTATAAATATAGGGTTGTACTTTTATTTTTAAGTGGGAATAAGATTGATAGCATCATACAGTACTTTTCTCTTATTTCTAAGAATTTAACATGGTATCAGAGCCATCATGAAAGCCTAGACTCATGAGTAGATGTCAGATCCCCTCTCGGTAGACTCTCTCTGTGCATATCTCAGTTCTCGGATAGTTCTGTTCTCTCTCTTCTAACGAAACAGATCCTGTCTTCTCTCTCTGTCACGCACATTCTGACCTTAGAAAACCCCATTCTCGGCACCTTCACAGCCCTTATTCTCAGTTCACATCAGATTTGGTAGACATACAGACCTCTGGACACTGTCTCGGCACCTTAATCCTCCCTCCACATCAGATTCGGCACACATACAGACCTTCAGACACTGTTACATCTCTTTGCAGACCACTATTCACCCTCTTCTCTATTCTCGGCACATGTATTTTAGTCAGACCTCATCTGCAAGCTCCACTTTAATCTTAGTCAGACCTCATCTGCAAGCTCCACTTTAATCTGCTTCTATTCAGTTGCTGGTTCTTTTCTGTCCTCTAGGTTTTTCAGCACTCTTTCTCATTTCTTTTCTCTCAAAACATCTTTGTCTTTCTCTAGTTTTATCAACCCAATTTCTGGCTTATTAAATTTTAAAGTCTCCAAGTTCCTTTTTGGTCTATTTGATTTATTTTCCTCCTAGGGTGGGATTTTCTTCTAAATTTTGTTGGAAACCTCGGTTCTAGATATGGCCAAAGAGACAATTCATAGTATTAGCATTCATTCTCAGCAATCGCAGGCCCACCTTTCTTGTTTCTTCTTCTGTCGGCATCTTTTCTCAGCAAAATTGCAACAGACCCAATCCGCCCCTTTGGCAACTCAAGAAACTTCTTTCTAATTCTTAATTGTTGAAACTTCAGCAGTAACAGAACACTCCAACTCACTGAATATTGTATTGGTACTCTTTTTCTTGGGTTTTATTTGGTTCTGATTGGTTGTCTCTCACGGACAGCATCTCTCTCCTCTGCCCATCTCTCTGGTTCTTCTCTGATTTTTTCTCTTTCCAATTTTTTCTCAGATCTTTCTCTGGTTGTCCCTCTCTCTGCTGCCTCTTTCTATCCTCACTACGTTATCTGGTTCTTGCTGCATATTTATTAGTTATATGCATCTTCTTCTCTCTGTCTATCTCTGATTTTTCTAGTTTATTTCTCTGTTTACACCTCTGACTTTGCTTAATTTTCTGTTTCAAAGGGATTACACACGTCTCTCACCTCTATTTGTCTTCTTTTTCTTCTTGGGGGATTCATCTTAATCCTTTTAGGGCTTTTATCCTGAAACCTATTTCATCCACAGACTGGATTTCTCTCTCTCTCTCTCTCTCTGTGTGTGTGTGTGTGTGTGTTTCTTGGCTTCTGCAGATCTGTATTGACCTCTTGGACAGCTTCTTCTTAGTTTGGCTGCATTCTTTTTGGTTTGATTGGTTTGGATTTCTTCTCTTGTTCTAAATTGGCTGCATTCATATTGGTTTGGATTTGTCTAGTTGGTAGTATTCTGTTGATTTGGTTTTTCCCTTCTTATAGATTGTTCTTGGGCAATTTTGGTCGATTTGATTGAGGCATATTGTCTTCGGGTGGCTTTGGACCCTTGGTTTTTCTATAGCACTCTCCTTTTCTCTCTGTCTGTCAGCATGGACCTCTTGATTTATTTGGATGACTCTCTCAAGGTTCTCGGTATAATATTGAAGAATATTGGCACTTAAACCTGAATAATGGCAGAAGAAAAGTTTCAAACTTTGCTAGCATCTCAGTCACCGACTTTAGTGTTATCCAAGACTGGGACCATTCAGCTTTCCTTTATCTCGTCCTTGCTTCAAGTTGCTGACTTTTTCACAAAAGCTCACACTACAGCACATTACGTTTTCTACTTGTTTCTGCTTGACAAACTCTTGATGCATTCTTAACATGCATCGTGAGTTGGGGTGGGGGGGTGGGGTGTAGTTTCTATTTTATGAGTAGTTTCTATTTTCTTGTATTAGCTTCTCTTATAAATATAGACTTGTACTTCTTTTATTTTTAAGTGAGAATAAGATTGATAGCATCATACATTACTATTCTCTTATTTCTAAAAATCTAACACTCTCATCTTGAAAAGAAGCTTCTTTCTTCGAACATCAACATCTACACTACTTGTAAAAGTCTGAATCCTGGAAAACTTTTGATTCACTTAAATACCCTTATTAATATATGTATTGACATAACCACCCTTTTATTGCTCAAAGACGTAATTACTTTTCATGATTCACTAAAATACTCTTATATATATATATATATATATATATATATATATATATATATATAAACAACAAATTTATTAATGATAAAAAAGAGGACAAGGAGTCCTACTTACAAGAGAGTAAACAAAAGAAGCAAAAGAAAACAAAATAGAAACAGAAAGCCACAAGGAAGCCCTCAAGGATTATAGCCTGAAATGCAATTACCCCTTATAACAAACAAGGGCCCTTAAACTCTTTAGTAACCGATGCCCACAAAGATACCAAAAAATTAATTCTATCCAGATCCTTTCAATACAAAGACCTTTATCTTAAAAAATTAAAGCATTTCTTTCGAGCCAAATAACCTGAAAGATAGCACAAACAACACAACACCATAGTAACTTATCTCTCTTAGAATGCCCAAACACCTTAAAATCAATCTACATCATATGTGAAGCATGTAGAGGAGCAACCCAAGGTGTATCACTAGTCCGAAAAAGATTATGCTATATCACCCTAGTAACCAGACAATGCAAAAACAAATGACCGATACTCTCTCCCTCTCTACGACACAAAACACACCAATTTAGTGAGAAATAAGAACCTGGCATCCCCTTCTGAAGTAGGTCGTAAGTATTAATTCTAATATGCACCAAAGACAACGCAAAAACCTGAACCCTAAGGGGCACTTTTGATTTCCAAACAAACTTGGAAGGACCAAAAGGAGGCAACAAAGACTCATCACATAATGCATCAAAAAATGATTTACAGGAAAAGGAATTCGAAGAATGTAACAACCACCCTCTCTTGTCTTCTATCAAAGGACTCAAGGACGCTCCATCAAGAAAAGAAAGAAGTAAAGAAAGTTCCTCAACCTCTCTATCATTAAGATTTCTGAAAAAATGAAAGCCACAAGTAATTGGAAAAGATGATGAAGCCACAAAATAGACAATAGGAGCTTCATGTACAAGAGACAAATTATACAATCTTGGAAACAAAGAAGCAAAAAAAGATTCCCCCCTCCAAACACCCTCCCAAAACCTAATTTTTTGACCACTACCCACAACAAAAGACAAAGCTAGAATAATAAGGAAGAACTTGAGAGATGCCTTCCCAAAGGCTTCGACAAGGAAGAACTTGAGAGATGCCTTTCCAAGGGCTTCGACAAGGAACCTCCCTACCGGTTTTAGTATCCCACCTATTATCCTGCAAACCATTTTGATCCACCTTGTGCCAAAGAGAGTTATCCTCACGAGGAAATCTTCAAAGCCATTTCCCCAGTAGAGCCAAATTTCTATTCATAATGTTACCCTTATTAATATATCTATTGACATAACTATTGTTCAATAGCTTGAAAGACACTACTCTTCTAATTCTATTTTTGTATATAGATATTATCCTAATTCCAGTCGTTCAACATGGTTCAACATCTCATTCTCCTATACTTTATTCTTGCCAATTCAATGAACACAAATTATGACTCAGCTTTTTAATAATTCATTATGGGAGGCATAATTTATGAAACCGGCTGTTGGATTACACGTTCCTCTATAAATGTTAGATTTTTTATTGATTAGAAATGTGGGTTTATGGATCGGCTACTGGATTTCGATCAGTATGATATTGGATATACATGATCTACATGAGATGAACATATAATCCAATGGTCGGTTTTACATAAGACTCAAATAACCAGTTATTAAAAACCAATGTAAAAAATTGTGTTCACTGAAACTATATTATTAAAAACTTGTCCTCACTTTATTTCTTATTTTCAAGAAAGAACAAACGTAATTTTGCTTATATCTTTAATAAGGATTTTATTCTAATTTGTAATATTAAAATTTTGTAACCTGTGAGTTTTATTACAATTTTTAAATAATTTTGAATATTTCATCTAAGTTGGATCTGGATGCTTACACGATGTTTAATTCTTTCAATTTTACTTTTCACAAAAATTTACACGTGAAACACGCATGGTGCATTGCTAGTTTGACTTAAGTTTGGCAATGGATTTCTCAATCTTAGTCCTCTTTGAAGCATGAATATCCTTCACAAATGCTGCCACATCTCTACTCATGTCGATTATCTTCTTTGAAAGAGGTAAAGAAGCTCCATCTAGGTCACTCGGGAGTTTAGTACCATGATGTAAACACCCATGTTCCAATTTACAAGTAATGTATCTTCTAATTATCACCTCTTCAAGCTGCCATTGTAGTTTTTCCTTCTATGAAGGAATTATACTATAGGCTGCCTCAGTAGAACATGCAAGACCAACTTCTATATCAAAAGGAAATGACATGTCTTGCATAGGAATCAACTCAAAAGACACGACTTGAGGAAATGCATCAACATACAGCTGCATTATCTCATTTTCAGCACTAGCAATCTCAAAATCAGCCCCATTCTCATGTGGATTTGAAGCACAAATGCCATCATTATCAACAATTTCTTCCATAAGACTTGTGGAAGGAAATAGAGAAGTTTTTTGAGGCTTAGAGATTGCCTTTTCCTTCATGGGCAGCATTTCACTTGGTTCTAACTCTCCCATTTCTTAAAACTCTCCCTCATCAAAATCACCACCCATTTCCCCGTACATAGGTTGCTTAGAGATTGCCTTTTCCTTCATGGGCAGCATTTCACTTGCTTCTAACTCTCCCATTTCTTAAAACTCTCCCTCATCAAAATCACCACCCATTTCCCCGTACATAGGTTGATCAAAGATTGGTGGCAAATCATATTGGTACTCCATCTCCTTCATTTCTTCCATCAAGAACACATTATTATGATGTTCCATGGCCTTTCTACTATCCAAGGATTGATGACCACATTCAGCACACTCGAAACACACAAAACCCCCTGCTTGGGATTGTTTTCCTCCTTCAAAACAATGACAATTAAGCTGTATAAGGGCAGGAACAGGCTGTCCAACTCTGGAACCACTTCTTTTCCCATAGGTGGATGAATTTCCAGCATTGGAATAGCTAAGATAAATCTGTCAAGACTTGGATATGCTCTGTAATTGCTGACCAGACCTTGTAGAGCTTCTAGTTTGTTGCTTTCAACAAAATCACATTCTTGGAATGGAAGTAATTGCTTTTTGAGCTTTTTCATTTCATTCCACTCTCTAATCTTCCCTTTTCCACTGCTTTGGTGAAACACTCGCAATTGTTTCCACCATTCGGAAGCTCTTCCTTTGAGGCAAAGTGACTAATTTTACCTTCCTCTCTTTGAAAACCTTACATTAATCAAATACTCTCTCAAGATTATTCACCCATCTATAAACTCACTAGAGACAAAACTTCCATAAAATTCTGGAAGTTCAAAATATATACTATACTCCAATTTGGATTTGGAGTCTTCACGTACGAGTGCAATGTACCTTCACTATAAGGGCAGCCATTTTCCTCTTCAAAATAGGAATCTCATTTTCTTGGACTTGATCATGTTGCTGAGCATCATACCGACCCATTGGTGGATGAATATCAGTTTCTTGTTCAAGATCCATTGCATTTCCTCTTCCTTTTCCCCATCTTTCTTCCTCTAAGAGCCATAACAGCAGTAAGCTTCAAAATTGCACACAGCAGTACACAAACACTCCACCAGCAGTGCACACGATCACAATACAAACCAATTCAACAACCAGATCACAACAGATCACTGATCAGATCACGGAAGCAAATCAAGTTGGCAGAAACACTCAAGTTGATCAACCAAGCACTGAATTCTGACCAACCAATCGAGTTCATATGATCAAGATTTCGAATCTAAAATCTCGAATCAGGGAAAGATCGAAGCAAATTGATCAAAACTTCACCAGACGCTCAGTTAATCAGACTCGAATTAGTTACAGCTTTCAAATTTGATCAGAGTTGACAACGTTGTATCTCTTAAACTTCATGAAATTCAACCAAATTGCAGCTCTCAAACTTGATCAGATTCGAGAACAATTTAGCTGTCTCAACATTCGTCAACTGTGACTAATTTTGCAAAAGGAGTCAATCACTATTGGAGCTGTACTGAAGCTTCGAATGCAAGAACATTCACCAAAAATGACGAATTTGTGGTGCTGACAACCTAAAAACTCATTTCCAGGGTGTTGGCTGGAAAGAAACAAGGAATTAGGGTTTGAAAAGATCAAATCCAGTGGGGAAAATGGATCAGAAATTAAGCTCAAATACCAAATGATGACAATCGAACTTAGAACCACCAATAAATCAAAAGAATTTGCATTAAATCTTAAGAATAATGCTGGAAATTACAGAGAGAACTGAAAACAGAGAGCTACTGCTCTTTCTCGGAGTTGGAAACTGATTAGAAATGACTAAAAACTAATTCTCTAACCTCTAAACAAGTATTTATAGGCTTCCAACAAACTCAAACTAACTAACAATAGAAAAACTAAAGCTACAAAGCTGTTACAACAGTAAATGAAATATAAACCTATAATTCTACTGCATCAATTAGTCATTAACTCAAAATATGATAAAACAAGGGAATAGCTCAACTTATAATCCAATATCTAAAGATTGGTTTTACAGACATTTGCACTTTCCAAAGGGCACATTATCATCTTACCGTAGCATTTCGATAGAACATCCTTCCTAATTGCCGACAAAGCTTCGCTAGCAATCACTTTTGCACCTATGCATGCCTGTCACAGATATAAACCACATATTGCAACCAGGTAAACATATTGGATGTCAAGCAAAAAATAGTTACATAAATCATCATCATCATCAGAAAAAGGATGCTATTATGTAAGCAAGCCCAAGATTATGCATTACTATGTAAACATCAATGCAGAGAATTCACATTAGGTCTTACTAGAGCACATATTGGTGGGGAAAATGATGATCAGAATGAAAGAATTTTACATTGGCCCATAATGCACTCATCAAAAAAAAAAAAAAAACAAAGGAACAAGAAAAGGAAACAACAAGTACATGATCATCTAAAATATATTGCTAAGGTCAATTGCTCAAGTGAATTTTCGACAACAGTTAGAAAGCTCAACTAAGATCACGGTTATTAACAAAATGAGTTTGCACACTTCAGAAAATCTGCTTCAAAACTTATAGGTGACAGTGTCTGTCTCTTACACAAGGAAAAGAGTTCATCAATTATGGGCCAGTGTAAAAATGGAATTAGAGTCAGAATACAGTCAATTTAGAGTCTCAAAATCTTCAAATCAGCCAGTAATTACCCCTTTTATAGCCAAAGTTTGTTAAACAAATTCAAGTTTCTTTTGATCCAAGCTGCAGAAAATTTTTGCATGCAAAACTTTTTAATTTGCTCATGAAATGCTGTGAATCAATTACATTAAAAGAGTTTCTAAGATTTAAACAAGAAGAGTCTCTGACTCTTGATTCAGAGGGAACAAAGGCTGTTGCAAACTGAGAGTGTTCGATTCTCTTGCTGCAAGTTTAAAGTACTGCAACTTAAGAGGAGACTCTGACTATTTTGCTGCAGATGGAAAATCAGCGTCTCAAACTCTTCTGTTTGCAAGATACAGGAGTCTTTGACTCTCTTATTAAAATTTGTAAGTGCTGGAATTTTTCTTTATTTTAATAAAAGTCTGACTCTTTGACTGCAGATGAAAAGAGAATCTCTGACTCTTAGATTTATATAAATCAACTTTTGCAGGATGACAGAGTTTCAAACTCTTTACATTGCTGAAAACAAGAGTCAAATTTTTTAAACTCAGCACCAGATTAAGTAAAATTTCCCATGATATTGTAAGGTTAATTTGGAGTTTCTGACTCCACAAATCTGACCATTTTTCTCTCTGAACAAAAAATGTTGTTTTTTTTTTTTTTTCTCAGTTTATCTTTTTTGATGTACAGTAGGATTTGAACCTACATCGTTTGCTCCATAATGTTCACAAGTTGCCACTAGGCCAAGACAACAATGGTAACTTTATGGTCAGGTTAGAGTCTGTGACTCCACAAAACTCGACCCTTTTTCCCCTCTACAAAACAGTAACTGGGTTAGAATACTGGCCACTGTAAATATTTGTACTGCTGTTGCTATTTTAAGAAGGCCGTTGGTGTTTTTGTGCACATCAAAGTGGTGTCACAGCTGATATTGAAGAATTTTGTGAATTTAGCTTGCCAAGTGAATGATGATGTTGAAGCCTTAGTCACTCTATTTGAGAAATTCAGGAGGAAGTCCAAAAACAGTTGAAAGTGAGCCATCAAAGGTACAAAGAAGCTAGAGAAAAGCATCAGTGAGACAAGAAATGTCATGAGGATGACCTAATTATGGCTTATTTGCACCGAGAAATATTTACAGCAGGAACTTACCACCAATAAAAGCAAAAGAGGATTGGACCATGCCGAGTGCTAAAGAGGCTTGGGGAGAATGCTTATAAGGTTGTATTTCTCAACAGTTGGCCATCTTGGCCATCTCTAATATGGCAGACCTCTATGATTACCATGGCGATTTGGAAACAGCCGAATGGACTGGGCGGTAAGGATGATGTCTGACAGCATAATCCTTCTGGAAACGCAGAAGTTAATAAAGGGGAGAATGTTTGAGTGACAAACACCCAAAATGGTACATACTACCGATTTTTGGTTAAATGAAAGGGCAGATCAATCACCAGTAACTCTTGGATGAGTGAAGAGGAATTCATGAAGCTGGATGAGGGCTTGCGAAGCCCTCAGGGCTGCTAAGATGACTGCTCACAAGGAGTTGAGCTCTTTTTATCCTGGTGGGAATGATGAAAGAAATTTAAAAAAAAAAATTCCCAGAAGTATTTTCATCAATTTGGGTCTTAGAGTAGGTTTAGGTCCTTTTGGGCTGATGTATTTTCCTTTTGGGCTAATGTTTAGGTCCTTTTGGGCTGATGTTTTGGTTTCTTAATCCTTTTCGTAAAAAAACCTGTCACTTGGGGTGTTCGAAGATATTTCTTACCACCTCCGCTTTTAAAAGTAACTATTAATACTTTATACTATCAAAAATTATAAAAGAAAAGTCACTTTTTTAGTTTTAAAAGTGAAAATTAAGTGGTGGCTTATCCAAACAGCCCCCAAAAAGTTGACTTTTGTGATAGCTTCTCCAAGAAGAATCAGCATATAAGAGGCAGTGTGCTACATTGTAGTCAGTTTTCCAGGAAATTCCTGTTCTTTGAGCTGTTGCTCCATCCCATGCAGGGTTTAAAGAATTGGAAGTGTTCGGTTTTGTGGAGTTACTCCATGGCACCTTATGATCCCTCAATCACAGTGTGTCCCCACGAGAGGCTAGCAAATTGCCACTGTTTATGCTGCCAAAACTGCTTTAAGGATAGGAATTTCGTGTAATTCCAGATTTAAGTGAAGTTTGGGTCTTTTCGTCAATTAAATGAAAACTGGCTACTGTTTTCAATTATTATTTGTATTGCAGTTGCTATTTTGAGAATACCATCCTATTTTACTGCTAGACATATTGTTGTAGGCCTTTTTGTTCATATCATCCTCACCAAAGTTGTCACATATCCTGGATGCAGTAACTTGGACAAAGTACTGGTATATTTTCACTCATTGTCTCTTTGCTTTTATGTCTAGCCAAGGGCATCAAAGAGGTGTTGTATGGTTTAGTGCTTTATGGACAAAGTTCATGGCATCAGGGTGTCTCATTCAAAAATCATAATAGACCCCCTTCCACAACAGGGGCTTGAACTCCGGTACTATAACCCGAGGTCACTTGAAAAGTCTTTGGGGTGCCATTGGGCCACAACTCATTGGTGATCCTCACTTATACATCATTAAAATCCCTCCCCCCACACCCCCTCTTCCCTCTAAAAAAACATAGAGAAAAAAATAAGTTATCAATTTAAATCTAGAGATTCTAGTGTAAGAAATGTAATTCTGACATCCTTAATAGGACTTATAATTCACCATGCTTGTCATGCATGCTACAATATTACATTAACCAGATATAGACATATAGTAGCATCCAATCCATTAAATCACAATTTATTTTATTTTAAAAAAAAAAAATTAATTAAAACTCTAACTTGGAGGGCTACATAATTAGAGCAGCCTTCAATCCTTGATTAATTTGATAATTGGCATGCATGAAAAGAAAGCACAAACAGGCATGGTTCAAAGTCTGGGCCGAGACCGAGATAACTCGGCTGAGTCATCTAGGTCTAGTAGGGACCAAGACGAGAAGTTCTTCCGAGTCGAATATATGAAGAGCGATCTTATATTTTCATTTCAACCAAGATCTCTGTCATTTTGTCCGGTCTCGGCCGATATCTCAGTCGTCTCATTTTATCTCGGTCATCACAGTTCGTCTCGACTGAGATCCCATCCATTTCAACATATTTATTTAATTTATATAAGTTAGTCACTTTTATTATTTTTAAGGAGTAGTTCTTTTATGAAATTCAGAAAAACAACCTAACACTTCATTTGTACAAAAAACAATGGTACTAACAATTATATTCTTTTTAATTAACACATTATTCCATGACTGTATCACACTAGCGCCTATTTTGATGTTTCTTATGATATTCTACCCACTAAGTTATTTATTTTTGCTTATTTGATGAGTTCAATGTGTTTGTTTTATTTTTTCTGATTTTTCTATGAATTTTTTGAATTTTTTTTAAACATTCTTTCATGCCTAAAGTTATATCTCTGTCGAGACACAACGAGATGTCCGTGACCGAGACGTCCACAACCGAGATGCGATGACGTCTGTGACCAAGACTTTGAACCATGCAAACAGGTGATCTAGTGATGGGCCTGGCTAAATTGGGTCCCGCAAAAAGGTTAATTGCTGTTTATTTTATTTTATTTGTGATGGTGGTCGTGGGGAGGGAGGGGTGGTTGTTGTGGGCGAAGCAATTAACAAAGCGATGTTTATTGCAGCTTATTGAAAAACAAAAGAAAAAACGGTTAGCTTCAAAGTACAATTTCCCAGAATCCCTAGTGCACAACCTGCTAAAGAAAAATATGGGACTTACTTGGATTGGTACTTTAAACATTTGTCGTGGTATAAGTTCCTTTAACTTTTGTGTCAAAGCCCTCCCTACAGCATATGCCTGAAAAATGCAGCATATATCAATTTTATAAAAGCTTTGTCAAATTCAAATATCGAAATGAAAAGAAAAATAAAATCCAATGTCTCGCTCAAAAACTTTATAAATTAGAAGGTATGACAAATAATAACTAATATTAATGCAAGAAAAAATACGATCATTTATGGAGAAACAATACTTTTTCATAGAACCTTTAAAAAAAAAAAACCCTAATTCTCAGATTTCTAAGGACAAGCTTTTAGCAAGTATAACTTATCTAGTGCAAAGAACTATTGTCTAAGCCTAAGCTGATAGCATCTGTTTCACTGTGCATGCATTCCAAAGACTAGTGTTCAGCTACCTTGCTAATATACAACAGCTTTTTAATGAAGCCAAATGTCCCAACTAAAATTACTGTTATGCTCAGTTTGGTTCAAGAATTTGGAGCCCTCAAATCCAATTATTTTGTTTGGGGTGCAACCATTAATTTGGATTTGGAATTTCACTCCAAATCCACGAATTGAGTTTTAGTTACAGAAGCAAGATCCATATATCTTAAGGGGAAAGGTATTGTTTGCAAATCCAACAGACTAGAGTCCATGTGGAGATTGATGATGATGATGATGATGATAATAATAATAAATAAAGAATACTATTTCCACAGCTATTGCCACCACCATTGCAACTACAGCCTCCACCATTGCCACTGCCACCATCGCGCACCACTGTTGCCTCCCACCACCACAACTACAATATATCACCATTAACCACCACCACCACCACTTCCACCATCATCCACCAACACTATCATTATATCACCATGTTAAAGACATTTCATGACCATTAACAGCCATCACCACTTCCAACACCACCATTGTCATCATATCACCATCTTCAACACATTCCATCAACATCAACACTTCCACTATTGACATCACCCACCTCCACTGTTACTATAGCCATTTTCAACACATTCCATCACCATCCACTGTCATTGTTAATGCTACAACTGTTGAACCTCCACTACTAACCTAATGCCACTCGCAACGAATAGTAACTACTACCACCACTATAAGTTCGCTTATAATGTCACTTTCAACATCAATATGGATATTACCAATCACTACTACCTTCACTTCTGACCTCTCATCACCGAAACTTCAAAAAAAAAATTTCTTTTTTTGATAAGCAACAAAAGATTTTATTAATAAAAAATGAATACAAATGAGGACAAGATGTCCTACAAGAGTCGAAAAAACTAAAACAAAAAATATAATAGAAAAAGAATCCAACTCAAGCTTCAAACACTAATCCAATTTCCCCTAATAACATAAACAAAGGCACCCCAGAAAACTCCTTAGAAAGGGAAGCCCATAAAGAAGCAAAATGAGAAATCCTGTCCCATTGAACATCCGCATTATGACTATCCTAAAAAACCCGAGAGTTTCTTTCCAACCAGGTAACACAGAAAATAGCCAAAATTGCACAACTCCACAGCACAAGAGCCCTGTAAATTATTACCACCCAAACCTCGAAAATCAATCTCCAACATCTGCACACAAGAAGCGGGAGGCACCCATACCATATCCACCAACTGAATGCAATGGTGCTAAAGCAACATAGCACTACAAAAGCAGATGATCCACGCTCTCCTCCCTCCTCTTACAGAACACACACCATTGTGTGGATAAACACATCCCAGGCCTCCACTTCTTAATCATATCATTGATATTTATCTTCCTGTGAGCTGAGGACGAAACAAAAACCTGCAACTTGATAGGCACTTTTGCTTTTCAAAAGAACTGAAAGAAGATTCAAAAATCGGGATTGATGGATCATAATCAAAGAAGTAAAGAATGAGTTGCAAGAAAAGATCCCCGAAGAATTCAACAATCATCTCCACTTATCATGAATAAGAGGTCTAATAACAACACCATCCAAGAGAGAAACCAAAGCAGAAAACTCAAGAGCCTCTCTATCATTAAGATCTCTCTCTCTCTCTCTCTCTGCTTTTTTTTCCCCTTTTCTTTCTCAGGCGTCAGGACCCAATGTTTGCTATGATGCCTATGATGGCTAAAACATGTAAATATGTAATTTTGTTATTTTGTTGCTTCTCTAGAGCCAAAACACATAAATATGTTGTCTAAACATCTTTCCTGCTACCAAAATAAATAAATAAATAAATAAAGGAATGTAAACTCTTTTCCTGTCTTTTTGTATATGAAGATCCTGACCTCTTATCTTTGTACATTTGTTTCCTCCACATATTAATATCAACCAACATTTACCCACTTAAAAGAAAAAAAATATAAACCAGTTCCAAATCATGAACAAGGTCTCTATTTTTTTAATAACTTTGCAATCTTTTTTCTTGTCGACCAACATCAACAGATGTGTACTGGAAGTTGAGTTTTATTTCAAGTCTAAGAATCTTCTATACAATTAAATGCGAATCAGCAATAGAACAGAACTTAAATTACCTTATCTTTGTGCACAATAGTTGCCAATGGTTCTACCCGTTCACCATTAATTTGAATATCAAGCTTTATTAGTTCACTTTCTCTATACCTGATAGTCAAAATGAAAACAAAAAGGAATTTACTACGGATAGAGTGCCATCCTTGCGAAATATCTTGTATTTTCAAAACATGCTAAGAATAACCATAATGGAAAAATGGCTTTTAGTTTGTGGGTCTTGATTTGTTTTTCTTCTTTTTTTTCCTTTTATTTTTGTTCTTCTGTGTAAGTAGGACATCTTGTCCTCTTTCCTCTTTTATTTTAAAAAAGTTGTTGCTTATATATATATATATATATATATATATATATATATATATATATAAAGGCTTTCATGCCATGCATGAGGCAGAAGAATTGAGAGAGATTTTAATTTTAAGAAACGCATTTCGACTTTAATAATTTTTTTTAACGCCCTGGTATAACTAGATACAAGTTTTCTGCTTTAACTCAAGAAAGGCATTCTATTTTAAAAAGGGAAAATTTTCAACAAAAAAAAAAAAAAAAGGATCCTGCGAGGAACTTCACCATTGATAATAATTTGGTATTATCCATGCCAATACTCAAGAAGTAACATTTTATGAAATGAGAACTAAATAAAGTACATTAAATTCATATTCTACTATTGGAGTCAACAACCAACAAAATGAACGTAATTTCACATTCCTTTCCCTTATTGATGCAAACTTGGTAGGTACTACTCTAAAGCCTTCGTTAAAAGCAAACATATCATTGGTTTGATTGAGGAAAGAGCAATTCCCCATTTAGTGAACGAGATTAAAATAACAAAAACAAAAAAACAAAAAAAGCACAATAGTTTCTTTTTCTTAATTTTTATTTTATACTCTTTGGAACTATCCTTGAACAGGTGATATAGTTCAGTTGCACAACTATGTCAAAAATTTGACTCATTCACTTACATATTGAAAATTTGTGATTCATGGTTTATCAAGAAGTCGTTCCTCTATTACCGAAATAGTAGTCATTAATAAAACATGGTAGGCACTTCTGCATTAATGAAGATAAGTTCAAATATGACAAAAATTAAACAAATTTACCCGATAAAAGAGTATTCCATGCTAGCATAACCCTTACTTCTGGACTTCAGCTGATCAAAGAAATCCCCAACCATCTGTGATGATTTTATGAAACAATTAGACTAAGACAATGGAAAATTGTATGAAGATACTATTACCTAGAGAAAAATAACACTATTCTTTCTTCTTTTTTTTCCTTTGGGGTCCAGAGGAAAAAAGACTTGAATACAAAAGACTATTATTTTAGGGCTTCGAGGTGACAAAGTTCAAGGGGATTATTCATTTGCTGTTGAAAGATGGCTGTCTCTGCTAAGGTTTTAGTTGTGAACCCCTAATTTCTTCTTTCCTTTGGTTTTTATTAATGTTGTGCATGGTTCCATGATGGCTCTTGATTTTTATTCTTTTTCTTCTTCCCTCTCTTGCTGAAAGGATCGGATTTATTGTTCATTGGGTTTTTTGCAAGATAATTCTATGCCTCCTAAGAGTTCTACTATTAGTAAGCCTCCTGTGAAATCTTTTGCCTTCATGCTTAAGCAGCATGTTGTTGAAGACCCGATTAGTCATATTTCACTGGTAGGGGATATGATCACTGTAACTGTTGATGAAGAAAGATACAGATCACAAATATTGTCTTGTAAATCCAGTCTTATCGGTAGATTCCTTTTACCTAAAGGTTCTAAACCTATTTGGCTAATTGATCTTAAAACTAAACTTGCACTATTATGGCAGCCTTCTCAAGAACGTAGTGGCTAGAAGTAGTGCTAAAGCTGAATTTAGATCAGTGGCTCATGGAATTTGTGAAGCTTTGTGGATCAGGAGGTTACTGGAAGACTTAAAAAATCTAAGTACATCACCAATGAAAGTGTACTGTGACAACAAGGCAGCAATTGCAATTGCTCATAACCCTGTTCTTCACGACAGAAATAAGCATGTGGAGTCGACAAGCACTTTATTAAAGAAAAGATTGAGAAGGGATTGATCTTCATGTCTTATATACCCACTGCGGAGCAGATTGCAGACGTTCTTACAAAGGGACTGCACAAGAGGCAGTTCGACTACTTAATCGGCAAGCTGACCATGGAAGACATATTCAAACCAGCTTGAGAAAGAGTGTTGGAAAAAGAAAGAAATAATTCTGCCAAGATATGGCTGAATTCTATGGGATATCACAGCTGTAAGTATTTAGAATTAGTCAATGCTACAGAATAGGAAAGTATATATTTAGAATCAGAATGAGGTTACATTGTTTGTAATACGAGAAGAAGAAAAATTATTCTTCCCTATTTTTTCATTATTCATAATGAGGTTACTGCTGTTATTAGGCAGTTCTTTGTTATAGGTTTTATTCTCCCCAATCTGAATTCCATGTCTATTACTTTAGTTCCTAAATCCTCTTCAAACAATTATTTGGATCAATATTGACCTATTGCAGTTGCCAACTTTATTTTCAAAGTTATTACTATGATCTTTGCTGACAGGTTAAGCATCATAGCTCCTAATATTGTTTCTCATCAGCTAAGTGGCATAATTGACGGGAGAAGATTTTCTGATAATTTTGCTCTTGCTTCTGAACGTGTTAATTTGCTTGATATGAAATCTTTTGGAGGAAATATTGGGTTGCACCGTTGCAAATTGCTATTAAGAGGCCTTTGTCACTCGAGTGGGATTTTTTGCTTGAAATGCTTGGTGCTTTAGGTTTTTGTGATAAGTTTGTTCAATGGATCCATTGTATCCTCTTGTCTGCTAGATTATCTATCAAGTTGAATGGTAGTTCAGTTGGTTTTTTCTCTTGCTCTCATGACGTTACACAGGGAGACCCTATTTCTCCCCTTCCTTTCCGCATTGCTGAGGAAGTCCTCAGTAAAGGTCTGCAGGTGCTAGTTTCATCTAATTAAATCAAGCCCATTTCTTTCCCTAAAGGAAACACTGCTCCCATTCATCTACTTTATGCAGATGACATTATTATTTACAATTTATGTAGGCTCTTTAACCTGCATTAAGAATGTTCTCAATTTATTTGATGTTTATAGTTTGAATTCTGGGCAAGTCATTAACAAGGCCAAGTCCAAAGCCATTCTTGGCAAATTTGCTAGAGCAAGAGCTTATCTACTGTTGCAGTTACTGGTATGCAAGTAGAAAGGCTTCCATTCAATTATCTTGGGGTCCCTTTATCCAAAGGTAAGCCTAAAAAGGCTTATATTCAACCTATTGCAGATAAAATCAAGTCTAAGCTTGATAACTGGAAAGGGAAGTTGCTCTGTTGCTGGCAGAGTTCAACTTACTAAAGCTGACATTATTCCTATGCTTCTTCACTCCATGGTTGTTTATAGGTGGCCTATTGTTCTTTTTTCTATCCAACTTTAGATGAGGAATTTTATCAGGTCTGGTTTTATTGACCAAAAAAAGGTTGTCTATTGCCTGGGACAAAGTCTGCACTCCCATTCATGAAGGGGGTTATGGTATTCG
The DNA here is from genome assembly GCA_017140935.1 of Hamamelis virginiana. NCBI lineage: Eukaryota > Viridiplantae > Streptophyta > Magnoliopsida > Saxifragales > Hamamelidaceae > Hamamelis > Hamamelis virginiana. Next base: position 620,039 of record JAESVK010000817.1, read on the forward strand.
AAATATCTCTGCTCTCAATAAGGCTAATACTCTTAAGTTAGCTTGTACAATCCTTACTGCTGATAGTGATTGGAGCTCTCTCCTAAGATGCCAGTTCAAACTTACTACTTATAATGCTTCTTCCTCTTATTCATCCTCCTGTATTTGGATTGGCCTTAAAGAAGCTCTTCACATTATTAGATTGCACTCATTTTGGGTGGCTGAAAATGGTGAGCATATTAATTTATGGCAAGACTATTGGTTGCCTTCTGGTCCTCTTATTCAACAGGTTACTTCAAGTTAATCTAAACCTTGCTGACACTGTTGCCTCTGCTATCCCTTACCGACAGTGGCATATTCCTTCTCATTTTTCTATTCATATTTCTGATAAGATTACTAGCACTTACCTTCCTTCTACTTCAGTAGCAGATAAGCTTATTTGGAAACCAATCTCCTCTGACTTTTGAACATGCTTATGAATTTTTTCGTCCAAAGCACTGATGCATTCCTTTTGTTTGGCAAACAAGAAAACACAAGAAAATGAAAGAAAAATGCTTCTTCATTGAGAAACTTCTAGAAATTTACAGGAAAGAGAGAGTCTCTTTAACAACTCAAAATCAGATCAAACTGACTAAAATGCTAACTCACCTCTATTTATAGAAAATCTTTTAGCTGTAACTAACTCAAGAGAAGAACTAAAGTGACTAAGCTATCACCAAGCAAAATAACAGTAGTGACTAAACAAACAAATGACAAAGAAACCAAAACAAAGCATAAGCTATGAATCAAAGAATACTCCAGTAGCTCACAGCAGCAGGCAGCATGCAGTAGGCAACAGCAGTAGCGGCAGTAGCTAATAGCTGACAGTAGGGTCAGCAGGGCAGGGACAGCAACTGTACTGCCATGCCATTACATCAAACACCCTTCTGTGTCATGGGGAAAAGCTGCTTGGAAGAAGTTTATTCCTCCTAAGAGATCTCTCTTTGTGTGATTGTTTTATAACAAGCTTCCTCCAGAGAATAATTTGAGGCTTCGAAGTTTTCAAATACCTTCTCACTGTACTCATTGAAAATCCCTCTCATGAAGAATCAGCTCTCCACTTGTTCTTTCATTATGGCTTTACTAATCAAATTTGGGAACGGTTACCTTCTCATTCCTTTAGCCCTCTGCTTTCTAGTCTATGGCTGGTTGCTATTATGAGTGTGCTTTGGGTTATTTGGAAAGCTAGAAGTGATCTTATATTGGAGGACAAACTCTGTCAGTTCATAGAGCTATTTCTCTTGTTAAAAGTTGAATCAAAGATGGTAGTAAATTAAGCATTTTGCATATGGGTCGTCACTATGTATTAATCTTGCAGATTCTCAAGTCTCTTAATATTTCTAATATTCCTTGCAAGGCCCCTAAATTTGTTCCCGTTTACTGGTTGTCCCCCCCTCCAAATTGGATCAAGGTTACTACAAATGGAGTGGCTAGAGGCAATCCTAGTTTAGCAGCTAGTGGGGCATTTTTTGAACTCACAGGGGGGCTTTGTCAAAGGGATTTTTGGTACTTCAGTAGGAATTCAAACAGCTTTTTAAGCAAAGCTTTATAGTTTCATTTTGGCAATCTCTTATGATTGGGAAAAGGGTTAGTATAACCTTTGGATTGAAAGTGTTTCTCAGATTTTGGTTAATGACATCCTTAACAAAAAACTTACTCCTCCATGCCCCCTTTTATCTAAATGGAATAATTGTAGAGAAGGCAATTTGTTTTTTGAAAGTGATTCTCAGATTTTTTTTAACATTCTGGTTTCTCACATTTGTAGAGAAGGCAATTTGGTTGCAAACAATATTGCTAATAAGGTTGTTTCCTCTCTGTAGAAGAATACAATCCACTCTATCCCACATCACCTAATAAAAGGCTTGCTATAGCTTCATATACCTGTATTGGGCCCTCCACCTACAAGCTTAGGCTTTTAGGTTGGAAACTTAACACTCTCCATCTCCTACCTAGCGGCACTCAAACCCAGGTTTGTTCTAATGTTTTAGAAAGAGACATAACAAGACTTCCTAATTATAGATTTGTTCAATAATTTTGGCATTGTATTCTGGACCTCTGGTTTGGGGTTTTATTAGCTCCCCACACCAATTTTTTCCTTTGTCTTGCTTTTGCTTTTTCTTCTGCCTCCTTAATTGTATTCTTTATTTTTCATTTCTTTAATAAAATTTTAGAGGGTGTTTGGCACATGATTGAGAGGTTCTAGGCTGCCAACCTAGTTGGGATGCTAGTTTCCTCTATGATGCCTCCTCTTTTCGTCATCCAAAAAAAAAAAATTGAATACAAAAGATCACATTTGTTAACCAAAGCAAGCAGAAGACAAATACCAAAAGGTTACCTCTGCTAGTGGCAACTCATAGGTGAGTGATGCTCTATTCTCAGTGATGAATTTCATTTCTTTAAACTCTCCTCTTCTGTCTTGAGCTAGCTCCATAAGTGGACCAATATAGTCTTTTGGTGTGAGCATCTCAATCTGTGCATACAAATTAGAATGAAAAATATCTTTTTTTTCAAGCTTGTACATATATTACATCTGAATAAATGATAGAAGGGAATTTTTTATTTTTTATTTTTTCAAAATAATGAATAGACCTTAACAAGTGGCTCTTCAATTGACCTCCTTTTCCCAGGTTCAGGAAGTAAAGATGGATTGGAGCAGTCAACCTAAATCAAGCGATTGAATAAAGCAGCAAGACTTAGATGGCATGTATTTATGTATCACAATAAGTAGAGGAGATTGATTTGAAAGAAAACTAAATGAAAGCATCAATAATATCACTATCTTATGCGAGACATCCAATATTTAGCACATCATTTCAAAATTAGGAAATACCAAAGTATATCACAGCACCTTTTCAGTAATATCATAATAATTCCTGTCATCAAGTGAAACATTTTAGTCCCAAAGAAAGGTTCATTTTCAGATTTATTTTCAGCTGGTCAGTTGTAGTGTTGTGTACTAAAGTGAGAATTCATATTCCACTTGAGCATAAAAAATCCTTAGAGCTTGGGAGAAGAACATGACACCTGTCAATTTAGATAGCATTTAATACAATGCATCCTCTTCACAATTGTTCTCAAAGTGTGATATTTATTTTCATGCCAGTAAATCTGTTTAACCTTTGTTACTTAAAAATTTAGCAGCCTAAAGATCATTGATGCATTCAAGCTATAATTAATGATGAAGAATCATGAAATTTTGGATTTTATTTGGTTACTTTTTTAGACACTACTTATGGGTCATGAATAGTCACATATGAAAGATCAAAATCTGCATATCATTTTAAAGCCAACAAATAGAAAAGAATGCAACGAGTATAGGATTGAGAAGAAATTACAGTATCACCATTTACACAGTTCACTCGGTACACAACACTTGGAGCAGTAGTTATCAGAGTCAAATTGTATTCCCTCTCAAGCCTTTCCTGCAAGATGGAAAATTTTCAAGGAGAATACCATAATTGGAAAACTCAGCAGCCATTTTAAAAGTCACTGTTAATATGAAATGCATCATCAAAGAAACAGTAGACACAGTTCAAACCATACAGACCTGAACAATTTCCATATGGAGAAGACCCAAGAACCCACATCTAAAGCCAAAGCCCATGGCACTTGAGCTCTCAGGCTCAAACTGCATAATTAACATTGGAAAAAAAGGAAGTCAATTATTATTATTATTAACCAAGTAAAAAAAATTATTTATAATAGGAACAAAAGGGCAAAAACTCCTGCACATGGGAGTTATACAAGACAAACAGACTAAAATGTAAAGAGTAATGCTATGCACCGCTACAAAGTATCACTACAAAAAAAAAAAAAAAAAAACCAAAAAAAAGAAGCAGTTTTGGAAATTCACAAATGGGTAGTTTTGGAAATTCAAGGTATTTCCTTCGTTGCAGCAATACCTATAGCGGTACTTTGCAGCGTTGGATAGCATTTTCTAAATGTAAATAATCAAAAAACCTATAGAAGGGGGACAATTAACCAAAAACTCTTGCCCCTCTCCACACAAAAATCAGCATATATACAATTTTAAAATTGTGGATTATTAAAATAGAAAGTGTTAAGAGTTACAATTATCCTGCATAAGGTTAGTTTACAAACTCTCAATCTAAATAATAATATTATAATATGGTAAAGGGCTGTAGCAATATGTATAGTACCTACACCTAATTTTCTGATTTTCTTCTTACTATCTTCATCTTCTCTCTTCTCTCACCAAATCCTAATCACACAAACACTAACTTTAGGGCATGAGAAGGACGGCTTATACTTTCTGGATCCCAATGGTTTTTCATCTCACAGTTCTTCCGCTTTGCATGCAGCTCTCTCTCCACTCCAATGGCATTTTCGCTTGGGTCAACTGTCCTTGGCTAAATTAAAAATAAAAAAAATAAAAAAAATTCCCCCATTGAGTCTTGTGTCTAGTTTACAATGTAAAGATGTAAATTAAGAAACCATCATCGTAGTTCTTTTCTTAATAGTAATCATAGCCGTCAATTCATTTGCTATCGTCACATATCTTTGGTATCCTTCTCGTGTTTCTACCATAAATGGGTTTCGTCATTTTGTTATTTCTGTTGATGATTACTCTTATATGACGAGCATTTTTTATGAAAGAGAGATCTAAGTTGCCTCAAATTGTTTTTAAATTCTACAATGAAATTCGTGTTCAATTCAATAACCGAATTACTGTTACACAGTCTTAGGTAAAACTCAACCCCAAAAACTAGCTCAAGAGGTGAGAGTGCCCTCACGCTTATATACAGCACACCAACATCGCCATAGTATGAAAGTAATGTGCTGTATATAAGCGTGAGGGCACCCTCACCTCTTGAGCTAGCTTTTGGGGTTGAGTTCTACCCAAGACTATGTAACATTGTATCAGAGCCGACATACCGAGGGATGGGTAGGGTGCGTGTAACTGGCCTACATGCGCCAGGTGCTGCCGAGTGAGCACGTTGAGGGTGTGAAGCGAAGTCCCACATCGCTTAAGTATGAAAGTAATGTGCGTATATAAGAGTGAGGACACCCTCACCTCTTGAGCTAGCTTTTGGGGTTGAGTTCAAAAAAAAAAAAAAAAAAAAATTGATGAAATATCATGACAATTCTTTTCATTCCATTTTTTTAACACTATTTTTTTTTATCGCAGATTCAAAACAAGTAACATAGGAGAACCATTGATAAAAAAAAGGAGCAAATAAGATTGTATAGCTGCTAGGGTTTTCACCCTAAGAAACTCTCTTGGTAACAGAGCCGGCATACTAAGGGATAGGTAGGGTGTGTGTCCCTAACCTGCACGCAGCAGGTGCTACCAAGTGAGCACGCTGTGAGTGAGGGAGGGTGTGAAGCGAAGTCCCACATCGCCTAGGTATGAAAGTAATGTGTTGTATATAAGCGTGAGGGCACCCTCACCTCTTGAGCTAGCTTTTGGGGTTAAGTTCTACCCAAGACCGTGTAACAATTACGACAGTTCGTTCTGATAATGAACTAGACTACTAGAGTATACTTAGAATTAAAGGTGATCATCGGCCGGTTCGACCGGTTTTGGAAGTATTTTTTGGGCTGAACCGGACACCCTCGGTTTGGGAAAATGGCACACCGTAACCAACCATAAAAGGCATCAAACTATGAATCATCGGCCCGGCTCGGTGCAATTTTTTCAGTCTGTCTACTCGGTTTGAGCCTATATTGTAATGGGCCATTTGGTCCCATAAATTAGACCTCAAGGTACTGTTTCACCTCATTCTCCACCTCGTCATTTTATGGGTTTTGGAAATATGTTTCTGTTTCCACAATTCATAAAACAGAAATCACAGCTGAAGCTATAGGGACATGGGTTTGTTCCTTTAATTCCAAGCCAACAATCAAAAAAGAAAAAGGAAAAAGAAAAGGCTTATTTTAGGTTGTTCCACTTCATTTTATTTTATTATTTGTGACTGTGCATTATTGTGTAAATTTTTTGTTTGAAATAGTATGATAAACACCTCGAATGGGATTATTCAACTTCAGGAAGCCATGTGACTACATAACACTCGGCTGTGATTGCTATTGTCTGAACTTTTTAAATGGAAACATAGCACTCAATCTCTTACAAGTTGGTATTGTTAATAGACTGTTCAACTCAACAAAACCTTTTGCCACATATTTGGTTGATTGAATTCAACCAAATTCAGCTTGTAACCTTGAATATATGTATACATTTATTTATTTGAAATTAATATTATTTAAATCTCGATCGGTTTCGGTGACCGTTGGTGCACAAAAACCCCTACCGAAGACCTACCAAATCCCATCGATTTTGTGATTTTGAAAACCAAACTGACCAATTACATAAGAAAAACCGCTCAACTTCGGCCCAAATGGTTTGGTTTGGTTCGATCCATATGTTTTGGTCGGTTTTTGACCACCCCTACTTAGAATATTCTAGATTCTTTTTGTCTAGATAGAAGTATCATTCATTAGACTAGCTATACTTCACAGCAAAATGGTAGCATCGCCACATACTTAATGTTGCTCGCACCATGTTATTTAATATGCAAGTTCCCAAACATTCATGGGGTGATGCAGTTCTCACTAGTCACTACATGCTACCTCATTAATAGAATACCTCCGGTTGTTTTGCATTACCAGTCTCCATTTTCCTCATTTCTTGATCAATCCCCTTTCTCGCTTACTCCACGTGTGTTTGGTTGTGTTCTTTTTTTTTTTCTTTTTTTTTCATGTGCTTGTCTGCTTGACCCTTGTCAGGACAAATTATCTCCTCGGGCCTATAAATGTATTTTCCTTGAATACTCTTGTAATCAAAAGAGGCATCATTGTTACAATCCTGAGTCATGTTGGTATTTTGTGAGTGCAGATGTGATGCAGACTAGTCTAGACTTGGAACAATAAATGGACATGTCCAAATAAGTCCTGAACATGTCCAAATTTTGAAACAACTAATGGATGTGTCCATGCCTAACTTGGACGTGTCCTGATTTTTGTCAAGCACAAATGGACATGTTCTTGCTTACTTTGGATGTGTCCAGATTTTTCTTAGTTGCCTTTTTTTAGCCGGATTTGTTTCGTATTTCTAATAATTTAAGTTTCCTAGTTTATTTGTATTATGATTTTTATCGGTTCCTATTTTATTTGTATTAGGATTTTTATGAGTTTCTTAGTTCAGTTGTATAAGGGTTTTTTAAGTATCCTCTCTATATAAAGGCTTGCAGCTGTCATGGCAAGATGGTTTTTAATGATTACTAAAGTTCACTTTGAGAGATTTCCCTTCAACACTAGTATCTGGCATTCTTGGTGAATCAATTAATCCTAGATGCCTAGTTTTCAGTATTCTTGGTGAATCAACGAATTCCAGATGCCCATTTGATCTGGTATTTTCTTGGAGAAAATCAACAGGTTACATGGAAGTTTTTTGTTCGTGGCATTGTCGCGGAGATAATCAACACGTTCGAGGAAGTTATCCTTTTTCAATTCCAGTTTCATTAGTCCGTTGCATCAGTTGGTATCAAAGCCCACGCACTCACACTGCATCAAGATGTCACCTTTTTTTAGTACACGTCATTCTTTTCCTTATCGGGTTAAAGTTTGTCTTTTGATCTAATATCTAGTCGTGAGAGGAAGTTTTCCCTTACATCTCCTACTCGTGCCATACTGGTGTCTCATTCTTCTCCTCCTCCATCTCATTCTTCTCCTCTTCCCTTGCAGGGATATTAGAGATCTCAAGATAGGTGCGTCGTTTCTTATGGCCCCAGTCCTTCATTTTCTCGATCAAAGATTCAGTATTTGCCTTATTCTCATCCAAACACTCATTCTTTACCTATTGCTCTCCGTCAAGGTAAACATTCTTGTACTCAACTTCTATTGCTCATTTTTTGTCCTATAATCATCTTTCTACTTGTTTACGCTCTTTTGCATGTTCTTTGTCTTCTATCACTATTCCCTCATCTTATAAACAAGGGTTGTTGTTATCTGGATGGAAGCAAGCTATGGATGAGGAAATGGATACTTTTTACAAGAATAAAACTTGGGAGCTTATTACTCTTCCTTTAGGATGGATTGACGTTGGGTTCTACTATTAAATATCTTCCAAATGGTTATATTTAGCACCTTAAAGTGCAGTTAGTTACCTAAGGTTGTACTCAGACAAATGGTGTAGACTATTTGAAGACTTTCTCTCATGTTGTTTATCTCAATTCTATTCGAATCTTGCTTGCAGTTGTGTGTCGATTGAGAAAGGCATTGTATGGCCTAAAACAATGTCCTTAAGCCTGGTTTGATCAATTAAGTGCAGTTGTTCTTGAGTATGGTTTCCAGTGTTCTACTTATGATCATTCGGTTTTTACTCAGCATTCTTCTGCCGGTACCATTGTTCTGATTGTTTATATAAACCCCATGGGTATCGACAACAATAAACTAGCTCCAAGTCGCAACATCTACTATACTACTTAGCCCACTAGACATGTGCAACCAGGGTTTTAAGTATCGAGTAATGGACCCTTAACGGTAACAGTAAAGGTGTAGTGGGTAACGGGTGTATAGGGTGATACGTAACGGGTATCGGGCGCCAGGGCCATGAATTTTTTTTATTTTTGCACACCAACCCACAAAACCACTAATACACATATCTTTACCTATACTAATGTATATTAAAGTTTTCAAAGAGTTCTAGTGAATTTATTTCAAGTTTTCACAAATCATTGGTTCGTTACTCAATTAAAATTAATTTAGTAATGAACTAGAACTCTTTGAATATAAATAAATGTGTTAAAAATTCATGTACACCCATAACTTATGATTATTTTGAAAAATATTTTTATAATATATTTTTACAATATATTATGTAAGTTATAAGTTACTAGCTTGCAAGTTAAAAGGTTTTAAAATAAAACCAAAATTTTGTTTGGATTGTATTATAATTTTTTAAAATTTTATTAAATTTTTTATTTACTCTTTTAAGAATTAAATTTTTGGCTCATATTTTTTTAATTATAATTTATTTTTGGCATTTTAGTTTAATTTGCTTTGAAATATTTATAACTATTTAAAAAAGCAAACCGAAATAAGAAATTTTAATTTTATAAAAAATAATAATAATAATAATAAAAGTAATAAAATTTTTAATATTAAATTATAAGTTAACTTAATTACACAAGTCAATTAACCATTGGTTAATATTAAATAGTCAAACTTATATTTTAAAAAAAAAAGGACAGCAAATATATATAGTCATTCGTTTCGAGCCTCTCGAGTGTTCTTGAACAGTAGGGGGGTGTATCTACACACACACACACACATATATATATACATATGGGTGACACACACACACAGACACACACATACATATATATACATATGGGTGGGTGGAGAGTAGAGACCACAACGCCCCACCAGAAGGGGGAGCCCACTAATTGCTTCCCTTATTTGACGGCGACGGCAGCGACGGTGGAGTCCTCACACTTGAACTCACAACATGTTTTTTCTTCTTCTCTCCTTTTTATCTTATAATTTCTTCTTCTTTTTTCTCTCAATCCAACACTTGAGGGAATAAAATCACGATACTTTATCATTTATATTTAAAAGAAAATCAAAGTAGTGTACTGATTGTTAGGAATCTCTGCTTACATCAGAGAGCAATGGTTTCCTGTCATTCACGCGGGTGTAACGGAAATTGGGGTGTAACAGCCTTTATGCACCGTATCGGACCAATACGCCATGAATTTCTTTACACAAATAGTATCGGAGTGTAAAGCGTACAAAAGCCTCTGAAATCCCATACGTATCGAGCGATAACAATTATGTGTGCAACCATAAATAGTGCCAAAGGATTGTTAGAATAGGAGTCCCCGTAATAGATAACAATTAGTAGTGTAGTTCACCTTCAACGCAGCGTCATTAAGTTGTAACTTCTCCAATGCATCACGCAACTCAGGAAACCTGTCAACAAAATCAATAACCAATTAACCAAATATGGTGCCAAAGGCATTCGAGTGCACAATTTCAATCTAGAATTCAAAAATAGGAAAGGCAGGAAAAAGATCAATACTGGTCTGCATCAACAGGAAACATGCCGCAGAACACCATTGGAGTGGCTTCCTCATATCCAGGCAATGAATTTTCTGCCTTTCTACCATATTGGGTAATAGTGTCACCGACCCTAGCATCTGCTACTGATCTTATAGATGCTGAAAGGTAACCCACCTGAAAAGTACAAGATAGAGAAAAATATAGACTGGAAAGACCTATAAATCAGGAATTGCATGTATGAAAATTTTAAAAATAATATTTAACGTGAAAACCTTTAGCAAAGAAACCCTTCTAATATGTTGGCACGATGGAGTTAATCATGTGGATATGCTAAGAGATGTCAACATGGTTATAAAATATGTTAAATATAAGCAAATAAACATAAAAAGGAAATGGATAAATAAGCATACACCTCAAAATTTGAGGAGCCAAAAACGCACAAAATGCGCACCATTGGCTAAATCTATGCTTTCGATGCATACGCCTATTGAGCCAAAGGTGAACCCAAGGTGAGCCAAAGAAACGTCAATTGACACCTTGGTTTCTAGGAAAAAAACAGGGTTTTATAGGGTTTTAGATCTTATTTAAACCATATTTCCTCCACCCAAACAGCAACAGATATTTAAAAAATAAAATCAGCCTTTTTACAAAATATACAGATATTTAAAAAATATAATCAACCTTTTTTACAAAATATTCTCAAACTCTTAACAAAAATAAGATGAAGTAAAAAGAATTGTCTTTCACAGAATTGGGTATGGTTGTTGTGTTGGTGTTCCTCTAGACATCAGATTTATCAAATCCTCAAAACTTAGGATATATGGATAGTGTGCAAGTGTCGGAGTGTCGAAGAATTGGTACAGGTAAATCCTTGAGATGGTAAAAACATAATAGAAAGTTGAGTTTGAAAAGAAACTGAACTTGAGGAGGAACCATAAAAACTACAAATACATATTTTTTTTAAAAAAAATTATTGCAACATTAAAGATTAAATATTGAAGTTTAGGTCTAACTAAAACACCAAAATATGAGAGTATTTCTGCAAAATGATAAAAAATTTAAGAATTCATGTTTCAATGGAATAATTTATGATGGTCTAAGACAAACGAGAGATAGAAAACCAGTAGATCTACTTAGACACAATCAATCAGTGCACTTCAAACGAGTCATTCTAATCGTGACGACAATGAGATTTGATTCTGACAATAACAAAAATAGCATGAAAAAGGCATGCCCCTCCTCCTTCACATCCTCCTTACTTGATTGGACATGGCAATTGAGTACTTCTTTCACACTAGTTGTGTCCAACTTCTGTCACATTTCCATGCCCGTATAATGTCATGTCATGACATGTCGACACAAGTGCTCCATGAAAAATAGAAGAGTCTGTGTAAGAGAGCGAAAAAGAACATTTTGGCAATCCCAATTCTATTGTAAAAGCTTATATGAACCTCAAACAAGAAAAAAGAGGAAAAAAACAAAAAACAAAAAAGAAGTTTCTATGTTATAGAAGCATTCACATCAAAGTAAGCCAACTCTTACATCAACCAAAGAGAAACCTCAAACAAGAAGCAGCATGTACATAATATACATATAAACCAAAAAGATAAATCCTACTAACATCAAAATTAATGGTAAGATGTACTATATTACCTCACCAGCATATAATTCATCAACTTGCACCTGATTGGGAGATAAAACTCCAATTTCATCAGCATAGTAATCCTGTGGTATACAAATTACATAGTTACAAAATGAACACAAAAGATGTTAGAGGTATGTACATAAGCTGCCCAAACAAAAGAAAATAATAAAAACCACTAGGAGTAACCATTAATATACTTGATTACAATTCAATTGATAAAGTAAGCAGTAATGTATATAGAACTATACTTGGAGATTTACAATCGAAAATTAATCCCCATCAATTTTATATAATTAAAATTAGCGCACGCACACGCACACACACACACAAGACTTGGAAGAAAGTAATATACCTTCTCACTGGCCATAAAATAAATTCTGTCACCTTTCTTTATAGTACCATCAATGACTCGAAAATATACAATAACTCCCCTATATGGATCATAGTAACTGCGGAAAGACGAAAAATAATTAGCTAGAGAGAATGGAAAAGAGCATAACTTCTGTAGAAAGCAACATAGCAAAGAAGTGTAAAAACAAAAAAAAAAAGACAAACAAACAAACAAGGACAATACAAAGTGTTTTATGTGAATTTTGATGAAATCTAGGCAGATAACTCAAGAGTACTATTTCCAAGAAATTTGTGTGCTCATTTCCTAAAGAGTCTATTTGTTCTATTCCCAAGCTGGAGAACCAAGCCTAGTGGCCTCATCAAATTCAATTTTGATGGATGCTCTTTTGGGAATCTAGGTTGTTTCAGTATTTATGGCATTTTTTGAGACCATCGGCAGGAAATATTTTTTGCATTCTCTCTTCCTACAAGAGAAGGTGTTGTGAAAGCTAAGCCCTTATCCCTCCTTAAGGACCTTAGAGAGGCGTCAAGGAGGAGGACTTTTAGTTAAAGGGGACACGTTAATAGTTGTAGGATCAGTGAAAGCTAAGCATTTAGGAGCTTCAAGATACACACGTATCAACAGAAAATAACTTAATCTAGCATACTTTTAGGAACTCCATCAAGATGGGTTTCTAGAGATGCTAATGAGAAGGTGGACGAATCAGCTAAGAGGGGTGCTTCTTCTCAGCAACCATTCAGAGAGCATTTTCTTCCTCTTTGACGTTGGGTTGGGTGATTTGGCGCAGTTAAATGTTTTTTGTGTCTCCCAAAATTGTGTAGTTTATTGCCCTTTTGGAAGGCTCCCCATTTTTGAGTGGGAGTCTTTGTATAAAGTGGGTAGATTTGAGTAGATTTACACTTTTGGTTGGATTCCTTGTCTTCCTACGTGTTCTCTCTTTTCCTTCCTATTAAAATATCCTTTATTATAAAACAAAATAAATAAAGCAATCATCCATTGTATTTATTATTGTATATATTATATGTATGTGCACACGGTGCTTCTATTTCCAATACTAACTTGTCAAGATAACCTTTATTTATTCAAATATTTTATGTAACAATTGAGGAGATTGAGATCACCCTTATGTTTGGATCATTTATTTTTGCATGGTCCGTTGTGAAAGACATAGTTTCAACTTTCAACTTATAGATATGAGCTGCGCGGCTTCAGTTTCCTCTGCTGCATTGTTGGAAATAGACTTTAGGGTTCTTAGTGTTACACGGTCTTGGGTAGAACTCAACCCCAAAAGCTAGCTCAAGAGGTGAGGGTACCCTCATGCTAATATACAGCACATTACTTTCATCATACCTAGGCGATGTGGGACTTCGCTTTACACTTAGGAATTCTGAAAGAGCTCTTGTTCCATGCAGATGTGTAGTTTAAACTATTTTTTGGGTTACTTGACTAGAAAGGAATGCCAGAATTTTTTAGGATAGAAGTGATGGTGTTGAGGATTTAAGTGATAGAGTATATTAGCTCATTTTGGGCATCAGTGTCATAAGGAATTATGGGCATTCCATTGTTTCTCATTTTAGGCAATTGGGCATCAGTGTGTTTTTAGTGGGTTTGTTTGGACTTGGTAGTACTTTCTTTTTTTGTTTCTGTTCTTATTTTGTTTCATCTTTGTAATGTAGGACATCTTGTCCTCTTTTTTCTAATAAAATTTATTGTTGAATATAATAAATAAATAAATAAATTAAAAAAAAAAAAGAAGAAGAAAAAAGAAAAAGAGAGAGATATTAATTAATAGACAAAAAGTAACTGATATTCCTCTTTTTGTTAGTTTGAGAGTGAGACTCTTTGGTAAGCCTTTGATGTATTTAAAACATCATTATGGGTTTGGGTTTTGTTTCAAACTTGAATGTTAATTCCTTAACTTGTTTTGAGAACTCTAGTTATCTATGCATGATATTTACTTTCTACTAAGGATTACTTTGTATTTTTGTTTGCATTGGGATTCTTTCCCCAATTTACACACTAAGAGTTGTATATTAGATGAGGTATTTCATGATTAGGTTTTGGGGCGTGACAGTTAGTCTCAAAACTTACCCCAAAAGTGAGCCTATTATAACTCGAAAATTTTTTCACACAATTTACTTGTGTAAGTTACCTCTCTCTTATATACCTATATTGATTATTGATATCATCGTCCTTCTTGGAACTCATTCTCCCCGAAAAACAAACCAAGAAATTAACTTCTATATTGGTAGTGTTATTGTTATACAATTTTTCCATTTCCTAAAGATGTCCTCATACATAGCCACCATTAGTTTCATAAGAAGTATATAGTAGTCAATTTGACAAGGAACACATGCATCAATCATAATGCTTTCAGCAATAAAATGCAGTTATCTTTCTCCATAAACCTCAATACTGTGAAAATAAACAAAATATCATAAGCTATCAAGCACTCAAAGATCAGTGAAAACTTTTAAATATAACCTAATTCAGTTGGATCACTTGGATCTATAATATATTTATATATACACACACACACAAAGTGGCATTGAAGATGGTAATGAGAAAATAAGTTAGAGGGAAGAAAGATGTATCAAGGACCGCATATATAAAGATCGAAACACAGGGATACATAAATGATGATCAACAGAACATAAGAGCAAAAATAACCGTGAAGTTCATACTTTGAGAAATTTTAGCCATGATCGCTAAGGTAGATACCTATCAAATATTAGAGCTCTCAAAGGTCTTTCAGCAGTGTAATGAGGCGGGGGAATCCTTTGAACAATTGCATTCAATATTTCAATTATACCTACCCCCTCCTACAAAAGAAACACAACACAAGAATAATGTTAATATTACCCATTTATCTAAAGGTTATAATCATATTTTAAATTAAGTTCTTTGAAAGTAAGAAAGAGTGCCATATGTTTACATGAAGCACAAAATTAATCCAGAACTAACCTTCGCTGAGCAATGTATTGCATTGCTACAGTCTAGTCCAATAACCTACACAGAAAGATGTCATGTTAACATTGAACTATAATCCGAGTTGCATAAGAACAATGTTTCTGTCTTTCCATATCCATCCCAGCAGTGCAATTATGAAGTAGAGTGATAATATATGCAAGCATTATAGATCCCAGACTGTGAAAGTATTTGCAATTATCTCCTTGGTACACAAAAGCGAAATGCATAGTGCAAGAATACGCAATGCACAAGATTTTCCTGTACATATTAGTGTCAATGCCTATTTATCCAAGAGATTTCACCAGAATACTTGTAATTGCCTTTCCCAGCATCGATATTCCCAAGGAAAACCACAAGAACCAATATAAGCTACTTACCCATCAAACAAATGAATCTCTCTGTTTCTTGTTTTTTTTTTTTTTTCCCTCTTTTTGTTTGCACTAACCTCTTCAATCTCCTGGGAAACACGACTTGGCTCAGCACCCGGAAGATCTATTTTGTTCAAAACCTGTAACCGACGAAATTTTTTACTTTAGTGAAAGTATATCCATATTTCATAAATGCATACATCATAGAAAGAAATTAAAATATCCCAAACAATGAGAAAATGGTAACTGCACAGTGCTGATCACATTTAGAGAACAGGTAATGTGAAATCAATTGAAATTTTGAAAAACATTCTTAGAGTATACTGACTTTGATAGAGCTGAATGGCAAAAATGGATTCATGCAGCCAAGCCCCATATAGTTGGGATTAAGTCTATGTAAAGTTGGGTATAAACCTAGTTTCTTATAAATTTATTATAATCATTTTCTATAAGAAATGACCACATATTGTTAGATCTTCTATAGAGCATTTGGCTGGCTAGATATTCTGTAGATTATATAATCAAATCATATGGTTAGATTTTGTGTGGCAAATATGGTTAGATGATAGTACTGTAAATTTTTTGAGCTCATAGTCTAGATTGGCTAATTTCGTAGATCAATACATCATTAAGCTGTTCTTAATGTTCGTATTCTTATGCAATGGAACTTTGTGTTAATATGTTATAGTTGGATCTTCATTTGCATATTTCTATAATTTTTATGCTGCATCAGGTATGTTGGTTGAGTTGTGTACAAGCTAAAGGTTTTAAGTTGAATATCTTTGAGGCCTCAAAGTTCAAATTTGTTTTGAGTTGTGTTGTATTTTTGGGAATACATTGTACATGGAGGGGGAGAGTCAGTTTCGCAGTTGGTTTGAGCCTTCATCTTAAATGTAATTCCTTTTGAATTGCAAATTCTGTCACTGAATTGCCAAAGGGGGGAGATTGTTAGGTCTATAGTTAGGTTGACAAATTCCGTAGTCCAAAAATTCTCGTTATGTCAAAGGTAAATGTGTTCGTGTACATCCTTACGTCAACATGCATTGAAGAATATGGGAGTTGCGCGTTGTCCGAAAGTTTTCTTACAAAGACTTTCGATCTCATTTTTTTAGGATGGTAAGTATCTTAAACACCTATGATTCATTTCGATCTCACTTTTAGATAGCAAGGGGAACTTTGGTTGATGAAATTTTCACCATTTTCATTTTCGTTTTCATTTTCAATGAAAACAGAAAATAAGGTTGAAAATGTGTTAGGCTGTCCAAACTAAAAACATATTTCTTAAAAACGAATTGCAAAACTCAGAAAAATGAAAATGCCAAAAAGACGTTTTGTAATGAAAACACGGAGAATTGCTGGAACTTGAGGAAGAGGCTTTCGTCGGATAAAACATAAAAAAAGGTTCTTCTTCAGTTCTTCTCCTCTCTCTCTATCTCCCCACTGCCGCCACCGAGAACTGTGATTCCTGTGTCAACCTGACACTTGAGCATAATTCCAATGAGAACCCGGCACTCTCATGGATCTTACCCATTATGATATGCTTAGAAGATGGAAGAATTGCTGTTGTCGAAAAAGGTACAGAGCTTTTGCTGCATCTCTCCCCGCTGCATCTCTTGTTAAACTTCAACGGTGATCCGGTCTC
This sequence comes from Hamamelis virginiana, assembly GCA_017140935.1. Lineage (NCBI taxonomy): Eukaryota > Viridiplantae > Streptophyta > Magnoliopsida > Saxifragales > Hamamelidaceae > Hamamelis > Hamamelis virginiana. The sequence continues at coordinate 637,057 of JAESVK010000817.1, forward strand.
AACATATTGACTGCCACTACTTCTCACTTTCATTATCTATGAAATTTTGAGTTTATAATGAAGAATAAAAAATAATTTCAAGGACCCATTTTTTACTCTATCTATAAATCTTGGAGCCTCCATCAGTTTAATTGATAAGGGTATGTTAGAAAGGAATGCTTATAATAAAAAGTGCACCCTTGCTAGAGTATGAACGTATCCTGTTTAGGACAACTACCTGTTGTAGGCTCATAGCAAATGAGCAATTCATCTAAAACCTAGAGTATGTAGCCACCGAATATATTGAATGCACACTAGATGCTTGATAAAATGTTCAAATGGGAAAAATAGAAAACAAAAATTGAATTAAGCAAACCAAACGTATTTTCTAAATTTTGAAAATTGAAAATTAAAATTTTTTTTTAGAAAATTTTTACTGAAAATGAAAACTAAAAACGTTTTCACAAACCAAACAAGCCCCAAGTATCTTAAACACCTAATATTCATTACCCATAGGTGATAGCACTTAGTTGAACTTCAAGAGACTTTTATACATTGTTTTACATTTTCATATGGGGTTAAAATGACTTAAAAAATCAAAAATCACCCTGTTAATGTTTGATTGATGCTGATTGATAGCTCAATAATCGAGATTTTTCTTGCTCTAATGCATTTTTGCTACTCTTTTTTCTAAAATAAATGTTCCTCAATTTCATTATGAAATGTGTGAACTTGCAAAACATCACCGTATTTCATTTCCATCTAGTTCTAAAAGTGGCTTTTGCTATTGTGCATACTAATATATGGGGTCCTAGAGTTTCTACATTATCTAGTTTTCAATGGTTTATTACTTTTATTGATGATTTCTCAAAAACTAATTGGGTGTATTTATAAAAAAGAAAAAGAGAGATATCTTTGCTTGTTTTCAAATTTTCCATAAAATTCTGCTAACCAAATATAATGCTCCATTAAGATTGTTCATTCTAGGGATGAGTTTATTTATGGGAGCCTTGAGTTTATTTATGGGAGCCTTGGGTCCTATTTTTGGGATCATAGGATTGTTCATTGGACTTATTGTACACCAGGTATACCTTAGCAAATTGGGTTGCCAAGCCAAAAAAAAACCACCATCTCCTTAAGGTGGCTAGGGCTCTGTTGTTTCCCATGCATGTTCCTCAATCCTACTAGAGTGATACCATCCTCACTGCAACAGATCTAATCGACCAAATGCCTTCTAGAGTTCTCAATTACAAGGTTCATGTTCGTCTTTCGTCCCCAATCTCTCCATCTCATCCTTTTCTTCTTCCTCAAAGGGTCTTTGGATATGTTGATTTTATTCATGTTCCTAGCCAAGCTCAATGTAAGTTGGAACCTAAACCTCGTAAATGCATTTCTTGGGGTATTTCCCTACTCAAAAGGGTATAAGTGTTACCATCCTCCCTCTCGGAAGCAGTTTGTATCTATAAATGTAACATTCTGAGAATCCCTGTCCTATTTTTCTTCCCCAACTTCTCTTTAAGGGGAGAGCAACGATGAAGAGAACTCTCCAGTGTTACACTGTTACCCACTCTGGTCTTTCCTCAATGCCTTGAAAAGCAACAACATGCAAAGGAAAGTCCTCCTAAAGAGATGAAAGTCTAGAAGACAGAAGGATGAGACTATTTCTCATACTACCTACCAAAAATTATCCTTAGACTCCAATAATCCCATGTCTACTCCTGTTACTGTTTTTTTCTTTTTTCTTTTTTCTTTTTGTGATAAGCAACAGAAAAATATTATTAATAAAGAAGAGGACAAGGCGTCCAACTTACAAAAAGAACACTAGAAAACAAGCAAAAAGAACAAAATCAACAAAATAAACCCCTCCGTTACTGTTGATGACTCTTATATTCTTGTTACACATCAACACCCTACTTCTAACCTTGTCTCTTATCATGGCCTTTCCTTTTCTTACTGTGTTTCCGTATCCTAGTTATCTTATGTGTCTACTTCTTTTAAGATGCACTCGGTGATCCAAAATAGAAGGCAGCTATGAGTGAAGAGATGGAAGCCCTTTGAAAGAATGATACTTGGGATTTAGCTGAGTTATGTGTAGGGAAGAAGAGGATTGGATGCAAATGGGTGTTCATTGTAAAACATCAGATTGATGGGCCTATAGAGCGGTATAAAGCGAGATTGGTAGCAAAAAACTTCATACAAACCTATGGCTTTGACTATCAGGAGACATTTGCCCTAGTAGCAAAGATATACTCAATCTGGGTGTTACTTTCTCAAGCTACTAATTTTGAATGGCCTCTTCTTCAATTTGATGTTAAAAATGGATTTCTCTAAGTCGGTTTAGAAAAGGAAATGTACATGGATATTCTGTCAGGTTTCAAGTGTTCCACAACTATTGGAAAGGTGTGTCAGCTAAGAAAGTCCTTGTATGGGTTGAAACAATCTCCTTGAGCATGGTTTGAGACTTGAGAGATTCATCCGAGCTATATTGGGATCAAGGACGTAGCTGACTAAGGGCGAGTGAGGGCAACTGCCCCCACTAACTTTCTGGAAAAAAAAAAAAATTTAAGTCTCCAAAACAAGACAGCCGTGTCTTTAGTGAGAGACAACCACGAAGCCCACCCTGACTTTTTGAATAAAATATATATTTTTTTTCTTTTAAGTCTCCAAGACAAACTGTCTCTAGTGAGAGTCTCTTACCAAGAGTCCAAGAGACAGCATGTTTTGTTTTCCCCAAATCAAAACAAAACCTAACTTTTGGGGCTTTGCTGAGATCCTGAGAAGAGAAAGAGAGAAAGCTATTGCGGATCGACTATTTTGAAGAGATTGTCTCCCTCGCGAACAGCGGAACAGGTGAGTGAACTATTTCTCTCTATCTATATATATATAATGTCAATCTGCCCCCCATACATATATTTTCTGTTGAAATATCCAGTATGTATGTTTGAGATGGGGTCCCTGCCGTCCCTGTCATCCTAAAAGGGCACAAGCTTATCTATGATTCCTAATGGATGTGGATGGTGTTCTGGCATGTGCAGTGAGCACATGTGACAGCAATGGACTTTTATTTTATTTTGAGTGGTACATTTTTATTTTTTGCTTTTAGCATGGGTGGCCTCATTTTGCACAAAACCCCATTAACTCATTAAGCCTGTCCAATTCTTGGTTGGGTCCTCAGCCAGATGGCAAAATTGACTAAGCATGTGACTTCATTAGTTCATTATTTGTCATGACCTTAAGTTGTTTGGTGCTTAAATGCAAATTGATGATCTATGTTCTAACCATTAAAGGAAACCAAGGAAAGGAACATGGTATTGCTGTATTGGTGTACTTGCTAAGTTATTTAAGACTTTTCAAGAGGCTTTGTTGCATTCCATCAATGGGTACCTATGTACCTATTTAATTTTTTTTTTTCTATACAGGATGAATTTCCTGCAATACAATTTGAATTTGATTTTCTAAATTAAATTACTTTTTTAATAGTAGGGAGAAAATGGAGACAAATCTGGTGGATAATTTGTGTGTGCCCCTTGTAAATTAGGACTTATTGTGATTTTTTTTTATTTTTTTTTTAAATTAAAAATTCCAATCTTGTTGTGAATCTGTTAGGTGTAGGTATGATACTGTGATACACATATACTGCGCCAATGGTGTAGGTGTGATACATTTTTTATTGTTTATAATTTTTAAACAATCCGTTTCACCTTCGGTGCTTCAATTTTTGATTTTTAATATGAATCAACAACAATGCATTTTTTAATTTTTGTGCTTAGGTTTGTATGATTCGCGTTCTTTATAACAAACTTTATCTGTCCTTAATTTGAAGAATTATTGGTTCATTGGTTCAATTGCATTTTTTTGCTATTTGCTAATTATGGGTGGGTTTTGATTTTAAGTATTAATTTGATAATAATTTCCAGTTATGCACTTATGCTCTTATGGAGAAATATTTTAAAAGAAAGTCGGCGACGGAATTGTCACATACTCCAACAAAAAAGGATAGTAGTTCAAAAAATAGTACTACAAATCCTCTTTCTACAGATCCTCTTCCAATAGATCCTCTTCCTACCGATCATTTTTCTACAAATCATCTTCCTACAGATCCTGGGCTACGTCCTCGAATTTCAGAATACAATCCTAATGATCAAGATCAGATCCGAAGATTTTACCTTCAAAAGGGAGCTTGTCAGCCTCGTAACCATGAATTTCCACAAACTCTCTTTAGAAAGGACAATCACCGATTTAATCCTGATTGGTTTGATGAACATCCTTATTGGTTAAAGTATAGCATTGAAAAAGACTCTTTATTTTGCTTATGTTGCTATCTTTTTAAGGAACATATCGGAGATCAAACGGGTGGTGATGCTTTTGTTGTGGAGGGTTTTTCAAATTGGAAGAGGAAAGAAAGACTTCGAACACATGTTGGCGGCCCTAACAGTGCTCACAACAATGCTATGACTATGTGTCATAATTTGATGCGCCAAAAGCAACAAATTCAAACTTTTTTTTCCCAACAATCAGACAAAGCTCAAAATGAATATCTAATCCGCTTGACTGCAACAATCGATTGCCTTCGATATTGTGTTCGCCAAGGGCTTGCATTTCGAGGTAATGATGAATCTTATGATTCCTCCAACCAAGGTAACTTTTTTGAACTGTTGAAGTTTCTTGCATACCATAACAATGATATCAAAGCTTTTGTTTTAGAAAAAGCTCCTGAAAATAACAAATTGACATCACCTGATATTCAACAAGATATTATAAATGCCTTTGCATATGAAATTATCAATGATATCATCAAAGATATTGGTGATTCATTCTTTTCTATTATGATTGATGAATCCCGTGATGTATCAACAAAGGAGCAGATGGCCATTGCATTACGCTATGTAGATAAAAAGGGGCATGTAATTGAGCATCTTTTAAGTTTTGAACATGTTTCTGAAACCAATGCTCTTTCATTGAAGGCGGCAATTGATAATTTCTTTTCTAGAAATGGCTTAAGCTTGTCTATGTTGCGTGGGAAAGATTTTGATGGGGCTAGTAATATGAGAGGGGAGTTCAATGGCCTTAAAACACTCATTTTGAAGGAGAATGAACGTGCCTATTATGTTCATTGTTTTGCTCATCAACTTCAATTGGCTCTTGTGTCTATGGCAAAGAATCACGGTGACATTTTTATGTTCTTCAACTTGGTTACTCATCTTGTGAATGTTGTTGGTGCCTCATGTAAGAGCCGCGATATGCTTCAAGGGAAACAAGCTAGTAAAGTTAGTGAAGCACTTGAAGGTGGAGAGCTTCTAACTGGGCGAGGTTTAAATCAAGAAACAAGCCTTGTACGTTCTAGTGATACACGATGGGGATCACACTATAATACTTTACTTAGTTTAAGAATTATGTTCTCCGCTGTAATTGATGAACTTGAGGCAATTGAAGTAGATGGTTCGAGTAATGAACAAAGAGGTAAAGCACCTATGTTATTGGGCTTGGCATAACAATTTGAATTTATATTCATTTTACATTTGATGATAGCCATTTTGGGAATCACAAATGAGTTGTCACAAGCACTACAAAGAAAAGGTCAAGATATTGTCAATGCCATGACCTTAGTTAAAGTTTCCAAAAATCGACTTCAAGAGATAAGGGAGAATGGGTGGGATTCTTTATTCGATGAAGTTTCTTCTTTTTGTAAAAAGAATAGCATTGTTACTCCCAACTTGGATGATGTGTTTTCTCTTCCGGGGAGACCGCGGCGTAGAGCTCAAGAACTCACAAACCTACATCACTATCGCTTTGAGCTATTTAATTCCGTCGTTGATGTGCAACTTGTTAAGCTTAATAGTCATTTCACTGAAGCAAACACTGAATTGCTCCTGAGTGTGGCATGCTTGAGCCCAGATGATTATTTTTCCGCTTTTAACAAGCAACAATTGATTCGCTTAGCTACACTTTACCCAACAGATTTTTCTGCATTCGATCTTGATGTGCTTGACAATCAACTTGAGAATTATATTGTTGATATACGCTCTTCTAGTGACTTTTCACAATTGAAAGGGATTGGTGCTTTAGCTCAAAAAATGGTTGAAACAAAAAGAAACATAGTGTATCCATTAGTTTACTTGATTTTGAGATTGGCACTTACCCTCCCAGTTGCGACTGCCACTGTAGAGAGGACATTTTCTGCAATGAAAATTGTGAAGAGTCGATCGCGCAACTCGATGGGCGATCAATTGATGAATGATAGCTTGATTGGATATATTGAGAAAGACATACTTGATGGCATTGATAATGAGGTTATCATACAACACTTTCCTTTCAAAAAATGAAGACTCGAGTGGACAATTGTAATCGATTAGTGAATATTTTATGAATATGAATTATTTTTTAATGATTTATGTTTCATTTACTAGTGTTTTTTTGCTTTTGTGCATTAAATATAAATAATTTATTAGTTTGAATAGATATTTTTCATGTTACTTTTATTCGATGAAACCTTAAATTTCATTTTTTTAGAATTTCGCCCACCCTGAGTCCAAATCCTGGCTACATCCCTGATTGGGATATAACTTTAAACAAAGCCAAGGAGATCATACCTTGTACATCAAGCACTCACCTCAAGGGAGGGTAACTGCTCTTATTATATATGTTGATGATATTGCTTTGACCGGTGATAATTATGAGGAGATACAGAAATTGAAGATCCATCTAGCAAGATAATATAAGATAAAGGACTTGGGAAGCCTAAATACTTTCTAGGTATTGAGGTTGCAAGATCCCAAAAAGGCATCTTTGTTTCCCAAAGAAAATATGCCCAAGATCTTTTAAAGAAAACAAGAATGATGGCAAGAATGTGGATCATCTGTTTTTACATTGTCCATTTGTCCTATTGCTTTTGCTTTATGGCAAAGGTTCTTCTGGATTGGATATGAGTTGGGTGCCTCCGGCTTATTCTTCGGCGATGTTGGAGATTAAGTTTCGTGTTTTTGGATTGTCTAAAAACACATTAGTTTTATGGAGAAGTGTGGTTTTAGCCAATTTTTGGGTTATTTGGAGGGAGAGGAATGCTCGTGTTTTTTAGGATAGATTTAATAGTTTTGATAATATGTGGGAAAGAATTTGTTTTTGGGGTTCTTTTCGGGCTTCGGTTACTAAGGAATTTAAGGGGATCCCTTTATTTGCTATTATAGGAAATTGGGTCTCGGCATTTGAATAGGGGCTTGTTATGTATGTGTTGTTTGTTTTTCTTCTAGTTTTGCTTTTATTTCTTTTTGTCTTTTTAAAGTAGGACACCTTGTCCTCTTTTTTCTTAATGAAATTATTGTTGCCTATCATAAAAAAAAAAAACTTTATGCCAACAATCAAATATCAAAACAATATGTGCTCAGATAATCACATAATTTTTAAGCCACATGAATTTAAACATTCTTAAAAACTGACTCAGAAAAACTGGTGACATTTTAAATTAAAGAACAAAAAAGTCACAATTTTTCATTATGACATTTTGCAGAAATGGACCGTCAAATCACTGTGATTTTTGGTGAACATGAAATTCATAAGCAATTCATCTAATCCAACGATCGGTTTTTCAAACTTTGTTTTGCAATGGGCTCTACAGAGGTCACCTTATGCATAGTTGCATAAAGTGCACCTTATAATATCATGCTTATATATATATATATATATATATATATATATATATATATATATATAAGCAACAACTTTATCATTAAAAGTAGAAATGGAAGAGGACAAGATGTCCTACTTACATAAAAGAGAAAAAACAAAACAAGAAAAAGAACAAATCAATGCCCACAAACTGAAATTCAATCACCCCTAATAACAAGCAAAGGCACACCTTTGAATTCCTTAGAAACTGAAGCCTAAAAGGAAGCTGGAAAACAAACTCTATCCCATTTTCCTTCAAACTTCATTAATAATACTGAGGGCTGAAAAATTATCTTTGAAAAAGGAATTATAGAGCATTTCTATAGAATAATATCATGCAAAGTGCTTCTCCTACATCCAAGGAATTTGAAAGCAATTCTTTCAATTCATGAATGACTAGCAACTTAGCAAGTAAACCAATTAAAATTCACTTAATGTAAAAACATGTTGAAGAAGAAGTGGATTGAAATAGTAGAAAAGAAATGTGAAAGAATCTCATCAAATAAACAGAACAACACAGTAACCCACTTACCACGATAATTTCTAAGTTATTTTCCAAAGCCAAATAAACATTAGCCAACGTCTGAGCTTCCACTCCCTACAAAATAGAAGGTATACTACCTATAAGATAATGAACTCCGCAAAATATATATATATATATATATATATATATATATATATATATATATATA
>JAESVK010000817.1:646689-657958 GCA_017140935.1 Hamamelis virginiana
TATATATATATATATATATATATATATATATATATATATATATATATTATTAACAATAAACAGTTGGAATGTATGTGTATGTTACAACAAAAAAGGCCACTCAATAAATACAGTTTTAAAATAGAATTTAATTACATCATTCGAAATATCATAAACACATACATAAACATATGAACATGATTATTGGTACTGATAGAACAAATCTGAAGTGTAGAAGAGAAAAGCAATTTACCTGAGAAGCATCAACAACAAGGAGAGCACCCTCACATGCAGCAAGGGAACGAGAAACCTGGACATAAATGAGTGTAGAAAGGAGTAAAGTTAATCTAAAATATATTCAACAAAACAATTTCTAAATTAGTACACATTTTTTGCATAAAACATTAAAGAGTAGAGACAAATAGAACAGAAACACAAGAAAAAATCTGCAAAGGAATCCTTTACCATTCATTATTTAGTTATATTATAAAAAAGGTCAAGACAAGAATTATTAAAAACAGATGTACTAGAAGCAACTATGTTGAAACCATAGTTTTAAATATCAGTTTACAACATCATAACAGTAACTGTAATACAGTAATGGGACACGGATGTATCGATGTTACCTAATGGGTCACGGCTACTATACCTGTGAATATATATATGCAGTCCTGATCTAGTCAGCATATGCTTACATAAGTTATGTAAGCATGAAGCCCATAATTAATTGTAGGATGCATATTTTGAAAAACTTACTATTGGATTAGATATTGTACTTATGAATGTAATGTATGACAAAAATCAAGGTGATCCAATGTCAGAATTTCAAAATATAGCTATGAAAAACTGTGACCACCAAAAACTATCACAATTTTTCTTAGTGACATTTTTGAGAAACCGAACGTCGGATCACTCGGATTTTTGGCTTACATGACATAAATAAATATAGTATCTAATCCAACAGTCAGTTTTTCAAAATATGCATCACACAATTATCTATGGGCTTCATGTTGATATAAGGTTATATAAGCATATGTTGATAGGATCATTTATATATATATTGCACAATATGCCCTAAAAGTAGTGATGATATGTTTAAACCCTGAATCGTATATATTAATGTTTCTAAAGAATCTTAGCGAATTTTATTCAACCTGGTAATCTCATTTAGTATGTGTAAAGTATTTTATGATGATATTTAAGACTTTTTTCACTAAAAGCCAATAATTAGTGGTCATTTCTAACTTATATTTACTTCTAATATAACAATACTAAAAAAGCATGCTCCTAAAAGTACTTAGGTTTTCAAATATTAGAAATATTCATTCGTGCATACTTCATGTAGTCTCAATTATAGTTTTTTAGATTCTTTTATAAATTTTTTTATATTTTTTCAAATGCATTATGTAAAATAGTTAAACACAATAAAGGGTAAAAAAAATAACAAATAAAAAATAAAGCTAAACAGATTGCATATTTGTTTGTGGGCTTTTAGACTTTACTTGTACACTTAAAATATTGTTTTTATCTCAAATGAATTGTGAAAAAATAGAAAAGTATGAAAGATTAAAAAAAAAAAAAAAGCAAATTTTAGTATAGTTTTTTTTTTGTGTTATTTACTAACATTTTTAAAATAATACTTGTCCCTCACTCACCATCCACCATTGTGTGCATGCATCCCATGTTAATATTACTATGGACATGCGTCCATATGTCCGTATCCGCGTGCCCACATGTCTAATTGTCCACGTGAGTATGGATTCATGATCATGTCCTCATTTCAACATATTTGTATCCATGTGTTTATGTTCTTCAATTAACTATAACGCATGATAGAATATAAGTTAAGGTCAGGAAGAGATTCCTGCACACCAGTGAAAAGGCTAGTAATTTCTATAAAAAAATTTCAAATGAGTTGTGAAAAATAATTATAAAAAGTATAAAAGGAGAAAAATACAAAATAAAAACATTCTTTCTATAACTTTCTGCCACGTGTTATTTCTTTTTGCTTATACACACGTGTATTGGTTTTTGTGTTGTACTGTTGTGTTCATGTGTCATGAGTGTGTGTACAGATATATAAAACTATGTCTCTGTAACATTTTCAGGCAGAAAGTTTCTACAAGTGCAAACCTAACCCCCAGACACCTATGCACGAAGGGGATGGCTGAACTTACCGATCAACGGCAACAACTACAGTAGCAGCAACAGTGACAGTGAGAAGTGAGCTCAAATCTCTCTTCTATACTTCTCTCCTCCCCTTTTTCAGTTCCAAAACTTCAATGTGAGAATTCTTACTTTAATCCCTTTCTTCTCAATCTCTCTAACAATCATTCAACTTTCAACTTTAAAAAAATTAAATTAAATTAAATTATTAAAAAAAAAAAAAAAAAAAAAAAAACCACACACACACACACACACACAAATATGTTCCAAGATTCCTGTCGACTATCGAGTAATGTACCAATATGGTTGTTAGATATACACCATTACAGAACCGTATTGGTCCTTTACCCTATGATTTTTCATACACATTCCGTATCGATGCATATCATAATATTACTTACAAAATTCCGATACGTATCGATACTTAAAAGCCTAGTTGAAACATATAACATTTACCGGGGATAAAATGCGAAATCTAATGCCCTTAGTCAAGTTGATGCCAGGGAATTCACCAATAATTACACAAGATAGTGAATTCTGGCTACAATGAGAAATACACCGTAGTTGCAGCCATAGAACTTCCTATAAAGATAAAACTTTCCCCACCTCTGCACTTCCTACTTAGAAGCCTCTAAGAACCTCCCCACCCTAACCTCCAATGGTGGCTATCTCCCTTTCTCACCTTCTCTTCTTCTTCTCCTCCTCCTCCTCCTCCTCCTCTTTGTGGTGGTTTGGAAGTATATAGCTCGAGTGGCTGACTCGTGGAACATTCTTGCTTGAAAAGTTTACAACGCCAAGAATATTATGTCTTTCCTTAATTAGTCACTTGTCAACCCTTTGCTGCTAGTTAACCCCATTTTCATGCAGTCTTTGATACTTGTCGAAGTCCCATATCACCTAAATAATGGGATTTAACATGTCTACGTATACATGTTTGGGCCCTCCACCTAATAGCTTAAGCTTTTAGCTTGGAAACTTGACAGTGTGTAAGAGCAAGTCGTTCTTGGCTTTGTTTAGGTCCATTTGTCATTCTTGGGTCCCTACCTCCACTTGCTTAGGTCCCTGTTTGTCGTGTTTAGGCCTACACATGAGGGGGAATGTTGAAGTCCCACATCACCCAAATAATGGGATTTAACATGTCTTAGTACCTATTTGGGCCCTCCACCGAACAACTTAAGCTTTTAGGTTGGAAACTTAACAATATCCATCTATTTATGATGGATTCCCTTCATTTTCTCCATATTTGATGTATATTAAGGAATTTTTGTTATATTGTTTAAGTTTGCGGGTTGATTAAGTTTCCAAAGATCGTTGCTTGTTTTCTAAATAATTCCTACACATCATACATGGGTAGGAAATTGATTATTTTCTTATTTAACAACTGTTTGGTGAGTTTATGAAAATAGTAATTCAAACTTCCCAAGTCCTTTATTTCAAATTCTTTGGCTAGACGGATCTTTAACTTCAGCATCTCTTCTAAATCATTTCCTGTTACTGCCATATCATCCACATACAATATATGTAGTTCACTATCCTAGAGGTGAATGCTTAACTAACAATCTATGATCTCCTTGACATTGATTGAAGCCATATATTTGCATAGCTGGGGTAAACCTCTCAAACCATGATCTACAACCTAAAAGATACAATGTGAGGGAAGTCTAAGATGAAAGACACAATATGAGGGAAAGAAAGTCTTAGATAAGATTGTTTCTATAAAAATTTCTTGATGACCCAATGTGAGCAGATTGTCTCTATGGATATTACTTTCTTTAACTTTTACAACTATCAATTGTCCTCTTCCTGGGTAGATCCTGAAAGACACGAGGTGAGGGAAAGAAAGTTACACTATAATGCAAATTCTTTGTAATTCTACATACAGATAGAAGATTATTAAGGAGATTAGGAACACGCAACACAAATGAAACAAGCATAGAAGAGGCAACAGTAGTTGAATCTTTTCTAGACACATAAAAAAGAACCATTTGATATCTCTTTTTTTCGATAAGCAGAACCATTTGATATCTCAATATTATTGTTTGCCTGAACAAGTTTACAAAAATAAAATAATCATATGGTCAGAAGCCCCTAAATCAATGATCCAAGGAAGATGAGATGTATAACAAGGCACACTTAATGCAGTAGCCAAGTTACTTGAGTAGGCAAAGGAATAAGACGTAATGGTGGATGTCACTAGCTATTACATAAGGCACCTGAAGGTCTCAGCTTCCTATTTAGTAAGAGCCCATATATCAGATATAGAGGAAAGAGAAGGAGTACTAGTAGAAAAAGTCTCTACTATAGCTATATGATGGGCACAATGTTAAGATGCACCACTAGAACATCCTCCTCAACCGAATTTGAGGACAACTATGAATTCTCCATCAAGTTTCCCATGTATGTCGATATTTTTTTCAGTAATCACAAACAGTTTGTCTTTATCATCAAATGAAATATCCATGGACTTATGTTTATAATGTTTATTAATTCCTCCTTCGCCTTCTCATTGAGAAGCAATTGCAAGTGCAGAGTTCTCCTGTGGTATTGAATTAATGAGTAGACCCCGTCTACTTTCCTCACTTTGGACATAAGCACAACCTCTCCTTAGGGAAGGGAGAAGCTCTTTTCCCAAAATTTGAACAAAAACTTAAATATGACTTAAACTAGCTAAAAACTCAATGATTCATTCTTGTTGAATCAAATTTTTCAATTTATAAGCATCTGCAACACATTCCATATCTAGTCTATGATAATGATCTGACTCTTGCCACAAATCCCGCAGATTTTGTAAGTTTCCAAAGAGGAGTCCCCCTCATTGGTACCATGAATTCGGTGCTTCAAATCATAAATCTGTGCCATCTTACCCATCTTCGAATAACTTTATGAAAATGAATCCCCAATCTCCTTTGTAATTTGTAAGAATAAATATTCATTGCTAATGTCTGATTGCAAAGAGTGAAGGAGACAAGACATGATTCCTGAATTTTCAGCCTCCCACTTCTCATACAAAGGATCATCTACCTCAGGTTCCTCAATTTTACTAGTTAACTATTCCATTTTCTCTCTTACTTTTAATAAACAACATCGCCGATTGTGACCAGGCAAGATAAATTCCACAGTCAAATTTCACAAAGTTGTGATTTGGAGAGTGGCGTTTTATTGAGAGCTCCAATCTAAACCACTGCCCCCTTTTTATGGATTTGTGAGACCTCACTTCCTTCTGACAATTTGTTATTTGTCTCAAAAACACCACTTGACAATTACACAAAAAACCAAAGAGGCTAATAATCCCATAACCCCAAAATCAACATAAAAACAGTAAATCCAGAAGTAACCACCCCTTGGTAAAACATAAAAATCCATAAATCTCCTTGGTTCTTGCAAATACACACCTGATGATGAAACAAAACTTGAAATCTAACTGCACTGCTACCAATCTAAGCAAAAAGTTGCTTCAAAAAAGATGAAATCTGGAGTTTCATCAAATTGCCGCCGCCTCATAAAAATAGAAAAAAAAAATGGAAAAACAACAATGTAGGATGGGGCTGAAATTTTACAGGTGAGAAGCCCTAAGGGAGTCAAACCTACTGGCAGGGTCTGCTCGCGATGCTGATGTCAGTATCCATAAGGCTGACTTCATCAGTCTTACTGATGATGTCACCCATCGGCTCTCCTCAGTTCTTTGTTCAAATCTTGTTTACAGATAGCTAAAATATGCTCTGATACCTAGCTAATTTGTGTCTTCAATCAATAAATCAAGAAAGAAGGAAAAAAGAAGAAAAGAAGATAAAAAAGTTGTGATGACAAGAAAGGAAGTTCTCTCTAGCAATATCAGTTATACTAGCATGAGGAAAATTACATAAGTATCCCTTAACATAAAACATTCACAAAATGAAAAGAAATAATATCCTATCAAACACAATAGAGAATATATACAAAGTTAAGAATATCTTGTGGATCGCCACAAAGTACTCAATGGTTGTATCATCTTGCCAAAGCCCTTACAGCACAATGATGCACGCATGCACGGGTTGGGAGAGTGTAAGGGATTCAAATCTTATCCTTTTCCCAAATGAAAATGTTTATATTATCGGGAAAATGTTTATATTATCACTGGTGAAACCAACTACATCATCAATCACAAACTCTCAACTAATAACTGACACTTTATACACCATAAGAACTTTTTCCACTTCGCAACAGACTTCGCAAATGCGGAAGATAATTAATGCAATACTGTTGCCGACCAAAATTATTTTCTCTCAGCACATTTGATGGGTTTAATCATCACGTAGATGTAGTAAAGATAAATATTAATCAACATAGGTTTATTATTTGATTCCTTCTCATATGCATCACTGCCACATCAAAACAGAAATAGATTCACTAGACATTGATCACGTAATATGGTACATTAACAAACCTCATAAGAGAAGTCTACATGCCCTGGAGTATCAATAAGATTCAGGCAATATGGTCCATTTTCATATACATAACGCATTCGAGCTGCCTGCAACAAAGATTTAAAAAGAGAAATTGCAGTAATGACTATTAGGAAATTGTTAGAATAACTATATCAAGAATCATGAACAGAAGGCATTATTTTCAAATAAATATTTCTGAGCACATAGCATACACAGTTACGAAAATATGCCAATGGATTTGGCTCATCACTTACCTTTTCATGTGGCTACAAGCCAAATTCCTAGGACTGGAGATTGGCTGACATTATTTTGAATAATCAAAGAGTAAAAGGATCGAGCTTATTAGATTCAGGTACAATATAGTTACCATGTGGGCAATGAGTAGTTCAATTCTAGCATTGTAATTAGGAACCTAATCTAATTTTTTACTTTTCTTTTGGCCCAGGACCTGGTACAGCAGGAAGAAGCATTAACTTTAGAAGATGAAAAATAAACAAATTTGCTACACCTTTAATAATTATTGAAATCTGATTTGTCATTGTTGGTCCTCCTTCAAAAATAATCAAGACGGCAGAGTTTTGACTTTTGATGGCCAAATATAGGTGAGGATCATCCTGTTTCGCAGAACAGGTCATGCACCCAAGGAAAAAGTTCCTATGGCCCAGACAGATTAAGGGCGAAGCTGGACTATTATAATTTCTGTGCTATAATAGTGACATAGGACTGCAGTAGGATAATGCCATCTATGATCAATTATGGTAGGCTAAGGTTTAAGAAGACTTTGGATTTTAAGTTTTTAAGGGTGAAAGAAGGGTAGTAGGCTTTGAAGATGATTTAGGATAGGAATAGGCTACACTTGGAAGGCGACAAGTTGCTGAAATTTCAAGAATAAATTGCTTAGAAAAATCTGGACACATAAAGGCCCAACAACACAACTAAGCCCACCTACTAGCAAAAAAATTACATGGCCATTAATATAGCTCAGGCCACAAAATATAAAATTCCCAAAATGCCTGGACTCCTTAAAACTTAGATTAACTTAGTTTAAACTAAACCAATAACACATGACCCTAATGAAAGATAAAATAAGCAATAACTCTAACTAAACTAAATAAGCAAAAGAAAGGCCCCAAGCGAGCCCCATTTTAAAATCGAACCACTTGCAGATGCCTTCCAAGCATCATATAGACAAGGACAATGTCTGACCACAAGTATATATCCTAAAAATTCTGATATTCCAAAATTCTTAATGGTTTTATCAATGCAAAAGTAGACCATGTACCTAGAACAAAGGACAGCTACAGTTCATGAGCAGGCAGTAGAGTTTTGAAACATGAAAAAACTCAATCAGACCTATGGAGACTGACATTACTCAGCAAGTCAGACAAGTCAGCTAATAACTCGGGGTTAATTCAACTCTAAATGTGAAAATGCAAATGCATGCATAAAAATACAATAACTATAAAGAAAATGATACTCCCTCTGTCCCCACTTGTTAGAGTACTTAGGCAAAACGCAAAGATTGGAAGTATAGAAAAACTTTTTCTTCCTGTGTACTTAGTCCTAAATCAAATTTGCAGTGAGGTTGGATAACCCCCCACCCCCCCTAAAAAAAAAAAACAAAAAAAAAAAAAAAAAAAACTCCTCCTTTTTCTTCCTAGCTTCTTTATTGAAACTGTAGAGAAACTTTTTGTTCTAGGGAATAAGATAGAACATTTTTTTTTCATCACAAGTTCAAAACTTGCCTAAATGCAATCAAGACAGTAATGAATCCCACAAGATATGCGCAAAGAATTTGGAAGTACAAACCTGTAGTTTGATTGTGATGCCTCTTTCTCTCTCGAGATCCATATTATCAAGAAACTGTTCCTTCATATCTCGCTTCTGTACAGTACCAGTCATTTGAAGCAGTTTATCTGCTAAAGTTGATTTCCCATGATCAATATGTGCAATAATGCTGAAATTTCTGATATTTGAAGTAGGCACCTGCAATTTTAGACAAGAAAACCAGATTCCATAAACCAAAGAAGAGTTTCCCAACATAATAAAAAAAAAAAAATTCCGCAAGGTGTGCGAGGACTTCACAGTGTTGGGGATCAAAGGCAGCAGCAAAATGTCTACAAGAGAATGTCCAAAGGCTTTGGCTCTAAGGTCCAATTTCTCATGCGTCAATATCAAGATGGTGTGGGGCACACTTGGGAGGGTCCTTAGCTTCTTAGTTGTATCAAAGAATCTTAATTTGACCCACAATTGCTTTGTTTAAAATATTTTATCTGTTTGACTTATTTGGGTCCTATTAATGTGAGCCCTTGGGGCACATGTTAAGGTGCATTAAATGAAGTATAAAGTGCATCAAAAAATGTGAAAGTGCATGGAAAAAATCCATAAAAGATGATGCAATCAGCATAGAAAAATGAAAAAATATATAGAAAATGGCGCAAATATATTTTTCTATGCACTTTCACATTTTTCCATGCACTTTTTACTTCATTTAATGCACCTTAGCATGTGCTCTTAGGGCACACATTAATAGAACCCGGCCTATTTCATTAATTTAATTTTTATGTTAAAAGTTACAGAAACATCAACTAGCTGTAGCATTACCGGTCATGCTATATTGGCAGTGAACTAATTAGGATATTTTTGTCTTTTGAGGCTTCTTTTATTCAGGTTTTGATGGATGGTGGTAATTTAATTAATCCAAGGGCTAAGATTCAAAGTTTTCAGTGTTTTTACTTCTATAAAAGGATTGCAATTCTTTCTTTTTTTGAGGTAATGAAAGATCAATGAGAATATACAACTTCAAAGCGCTTGTTTGAGGGTGTGACTGCCTTCTCTCCAAAGTGTGATAGCTTAGGAAACCCTAGGTGTGATTGCCGAGTTTTCTTCTTACTCTACTTCTCTTTCTTCATTCCTTTAAAATCCTTGAGAATAATATATGTGTGACCAGACCTGAAACCGTTTAAACAAACCTTAAGAAAACTGAAACCTAATGCCAAAACTCTTCTCAACCAAACCCTAATCACCTCTAACCTTTTGAAATCAAATTCAAACATTAAAACCCCGTTATAGTGCTAGATCCTAAATGATCCTACCTCGCATGGAAAAGGTCAAAAAAATAAACTAAATATTATCTTTTCTTCTAGAGTGTTTCGTGTTAGTAATGGACATTTCTCCTCAAATTCTATTCTTTTCAATTAAAATTTCCTAATAGAAAACTCATGGTAGTATTTTCAAAGGTGTGTTCTGGGCACAACTGCACCCCAAGGCAAGACACCTCAAAAATTCCTTAGGATGTCAATTATAAGGGAGGACTTCATGGGCCGAATGCATTCTCAAGAAACATTGGGCACTCCTTTCACACCCCCATCAAAAGAAGCATACGCCTCACAAGAGTTGCGTGACTACAACTATGTTCAAGCCTAACTGTGGTTAGAAAACAAAAGCACCCCCACCCCATTTCTTTTGAATGAATAACAAAGGGAGCAAAGAGAGACTTATCAACTAAAGAGAAAAGTAGAGTAGAGAGATGGCCAGCGACTGCTTTCCAGCCACTCTAGTGGCCAATCTATCATTACCAATGATCAATCTGCAGTTTAGAAAACACTTTTTAGTATGTTTTCATTTAATCAGCCATGTTTGTAGGCCTAGATTGCTTTTATAATGTTTGAAAACAGTTTACAACTTTATATTTATTTTCTTATAAGTTTTATTTGGTATTTACTATTTTTCACTCTCTTTATACTATTTTCTATATTTCTATATATAAAAATTCAAAAAATGAAAAGACTTATAGCACACATCTAGGGGTTTATACCACACATCTAGGGGTTCATACCTCAACTCAAGGGGGAGGGGGGAACACCTTGTCTTACACCTTGGCCTATAAAAACACTTCTTCCTATGAACAACTCGATTTTAAACCTTTTCTAGCACAAGCATTAACTTTTTATACAATAACTAAAAAATTCAATTTTGTCATGTTTTGTATTAACCATGAAGAATTTTTCGTTTTCATCACACTTCTACTGGTGTCAATAGGAGTAATATTTTAGCTGTTAGTGTTTGAAGCCAAAATTACATAGTCTATCTTCTAACAAAATCTGTAATATTATATGAAATGCAGTCTATTGATGTGGCATATCTTACAGGCTTACCCTCCTTACTAATCAACTATCATTCATTCTGCAATCTCATTCATTCTGGCTCCACCACTCTGATGACACAGTTATATCAAATTGGTCAAGTTAAAATCATTTTCCTTTTATTATATTTCTAATCCACATAACAATAATTGAGGCATATTTATTTGTCATTCAATTCAGTCCCACACTTCCAATTGTAGCTCTAATACATGCCACTTACAAAAGATTTCTTCATGCTTAAACAAATTCCGATGGCTTTCATTTTTTGGTTATGAAATTATTCCAATTTCATGGGATCATGATCAATCAAAAATTCAGCTCCCCTTTTCCTAAACTTTCTGATATGAACAATTTCTCTTTTGACTTCCTATACTAACCAATTATGCTACTTTCAACATCTAAGTCAATTCGAGAATTCAAAAATTCATTTATAATTTTCAATCACTTCGAACAAAAACAAGTCAATCATTTTGAATAGAAAAAATCGGATAGGCTGAACCGTTGAAAGTATATATATATATATATATATATATATATATATATATATATATATAT
>JAESVK010000817.1:657968-670906 GCA_017140935.1 Hamamelis virginiana
ATATATATATATATATATATATATATATATATATATATATATATATAAGTTAGCAGTATGCATACACAATGGGTTAAATTTGGACTTAAATCAAATGGTGAAAATCATTGAATTGAGATAAGTATTATTGGATTTTATTTATGAAGTATTACATATCATATTGTAGGTTTAGATACTTTTTTTAAGCTAATGTGGCTTCAACTTTTGTTAAATGTATTATATATTGAGGTCTTCATATTGTGCAGGTTCTCTACTTGTGTTTATAATATATATATATATTGGGAGTCTATTATAAGGTGCACCTGACGCAAAGTTGTGTTAGGTGACCTATGTAGGGCTAATTGTAAAACAGATTTTAAAAATACTACCTGTTGGATTAGATATACTTCTTATGAATGTCATGCTTGCTAGAAAGCATAGTGATCCAACGGTTGATTTCGAGAAAAAAAAAAAAAAAAGGATGGGAAAAACCGATTACATCTTGAAGAACAAAAAAGTCACAATTTTTTATAGTGGCATTTTTTAGAAACCAGATGTTGGATCACTATGATTTTTGGCAAGTATGATATTCATAAGTGTATCTAATCCAACAATCTGTTTTTCAAAATATGTTTTGCAATTAGCCCTACGCAGGTGATCAAGTGCACCGTATAATAGATTTCCACATATATATGTATACACATGTATCACATTACACCAAAAGGAACCTTAACCGTCCTTGCAGTTGTTAATAGAGATAAATAATAATAATAATAATAATCTGTTTTCTTTCAAAATGAAAAACTCAACTCGATGAAGTTAAAACCTGTATTGGGATCAGTTGAGTGAAAAGGAGGACTTTTGTGTTCTCTCAGGTCCTAAATAAATAATATTAAAAATTCTGATTTCTTTTCTTTCTTTACATTTTAACCGTATCAAATGGAGCTCAGAAGGAAAAAAGGACAAGAAAGGCATTGACTTCAACACTGTCATGGTTAATTTCTATGAGAAAAAAAGAAAAAAAAAAGGTTAAAATTGATTTCAAAATTTTTGGAAATCATCGTTGTCATTTTAAGGCTCATCCCAACAGCTTTTGGTCATATGTACAGATTCTACTCCGTCATTTCCATTCAGAGATCTATTTTCCCATAGAATTCGCATAACTTCATTTCTTCTATCGCTACTTCCAACCGCATTTAAAGAATGAAAAAGTTCATCATTTAAAAATACACCGTTCTGTGGTACTACAACTATACCACTAAAGCTAAAAAAATTTAATCTTGAGAGATATTAATCAACAAGATGGCTCTGTTTGTTTTCAAGGACATTATTCATACCAAAAAAATTCTCAAAAAATAAAAATAAAAATTTTGGCCTCTAAAGAAATATTATAGCCCAAATCTAACTAAAAAAACAAGACAAAAGTTCCCAAAGCTTGACGCCTTTACGATAAACCATCCGTCGAGGTAAATTTTCCAGGAATTATTTCCTTAGAAACAAACGCGGCCTATATGAAAAGTGATAATCCGTAGTTGTTAAAACAATTAAATAAAAATTACCTTTAATAAACGATCTTGGCCGGCCTCGGCGGCTAATTCAATGTCGGAGACGCCTTTGGATTGCGTTCCGGCGGTCTGGCAAAATACTCCAACCCGTCTGGAGGTGGCATTTCTAGAGTGAGAAGAAATGGAGAGATGGTTTTTAGAGAGAGAAAATGCAGAGCAGTGCAAGGTTCTGGTATGGCAACGCTTTGTATTGTTTACGGATAAGAGATGTGTAAAACGAGAGACATCAGTAGCCATTAGAGGAATTTGCTTTCGCGCTTCTAATCCACCTCAGTGGAAGAGGCGTCTTGTGCTATAGTCCTATATGCCTAATGTGAGCCACATATCAACACAAGCGGGAATTATTACGGAAACTGCCCAACTCAAATCCTATCTCTTTACATTTATGAAAAACTTCAGCCAACAAAGCCTACCCGTAGGCCGTGTTGGATTTTTTTTTTTTTTTTTTTTTTAATGTTATTATTATTATTATTACTAGTTGGTGTCCACTTGCAGTCGAATTATTTATCAATTAAAAATATTTTTAATAAATTTGAAGTTGCTATAAAAAAAAATATATAGAAAAAGAAAACAAACATGATCCACAAAAATTATGTGGTTCAGCCTTTAGCCTACGTCCACGGTAACCAACAATCCGAGCTCTTCACTATGAATATTAACAAGTTACAATATATTTCTCTCTATAACTTTTTCCAAACTCTTACTATTCTCTCTATTGTCTTCATGATAGTAACACTCTTATTTATAAGCTAATACCCATAATGAGTGGGAAAACCAAAAGCCATAAGTTACAATACCAATTGAAGAGGTCATAAGCTACATGATTAAAAGTGGAATACCAAGAGAAGAGGTTATGGAATGAGGTGGTCATCCACATGTGTATGCATGTATTTACAACACTCCCCCCTTGGATGTCCACCACATGATGGTAGCATACTTCTGGATGCTCCCCCTAATTGTGACAAGCTTTAATTTGTCTGATGATTGAGCCGGTACATCCCAATATTGTATACAATTTTTTGGAATGTTGACTTTGACAAAACTTTAGTGAATAGGTCCGCAAGATTATCATGTGACTGAATCTTTTTTTACTTCAATCTCATAACTCTTCTGGAGTTCATGTGCATAGAAGAACTTTATTGAAATATGCTTGCTTCTATCTCCCTTAATATAATCAACTTGGATTTGAGCGATACAAGCAGCATTGTCTTCAAATATAATAGTTGGATCATTTGCGATCGAAAATAATTAACATGTGCCTCAAATATGTTGAATTAGAGATCTCAACCAAATACATTCCCGAAGTGCTTCATAAAGTGCTAATATTTCTGAATGGTTGGAAGAAGTGGCTACCAATGTTTGCTTAGTAGAACACCAAGAAATAACAGCATTACTATTAAGAAATACATAACCTGTCTGAGATCGATCCTTACGAGAATCGAAAAGATATCATGAATTTGCATAACCCACAAGTTTAGAACTTTTAAAGTCATAGGAATAAAATAAACCCAAGTCAATAGTTCCATGTAAATATCTCAAAATATGCTTGACACCAGTCCAATGCCTTTACGTTGGTGCTGAGCTATATCTAGCAAGCAGATTCACGAAGAAAGATATATCTAGTATGGTACTTTGTGCTAAATACAATAGAGCACCAATAGCACTTCAATATGGTACTTCAGAACCCAACACTTCTTCGTTTTCTTATTTAGGATGATATGGATCGTTTTTTATGTCTAAAGACCGGATGAAATAAGCTTTATCCATACCAAAATGTTTTAATACTTTCTTAGTATAAGTAAACTGATGAAGTAATATCCTACTAGTACTTCTATCGATCTGCAGGCCGAGACAAAATTTTGTTTTTCCAAGGTATTTCATTTCAAATTCCTTTTTCAAACAGTTAGCAGCTTTCTCGAATTCTTCAGGAGTCCCGATTAAATTTATGTCATCTACATAAACTGCTACTATTGCAAATCATTTTAAGGATTTCTTTATAAAAATGCATGGACAAATAGGATTATTTTTATATTCTTCCTTAGACAAATATTCGCTAAGACAATTATACCACATCATCATTCCAAATTGCTTCAAGCTGTACAATGAACGTCTTAATTGAATTGAGTATGTACTCTTTGACTTTGTTTCAGGCAAATAAAAACTTTCTGGAATTTTCATATGAATATCTATGTCTAGATCTCCATATAAATAAGCAGTTATAACAACCATGAGTCTCATATCTAAATTTTCAAAAACTGCTAAACTTATTATATATCTGAAAATTATTGCGTCTATGATAGGGGAGTATGTTTCCTCATAATCAATTCCAGGTTGTTGCAGGAAACGTTGTGTCACAAGTCGTGCCTTATAACGAATGATTTCTTTATTTTCATTTCGTTTTCTCACAAATACCCACTTGTAACCTACAGGGTTAACACCTTTGGGAGTTGGAAATATAGGTCCAAATACACCATGTTTATTAAGAGACTTTAATTCTGCATTAATGGCATCTTGCCATTTTGACCAATCTGATCTTTGTCGGCATTCATTTATAATACGTGGTTCTGCATCATTATCAACATCCTTTGATATTTTTGTAGCTACTGCATATGTAAATATGTCATCGATGACCATTTCTTTTATGTTCCACATCTCTCTTAAATAAGTGTAACTTATAGAGATCTCTACATTATTAGGTACCTTTTCATCTTCAGGAGCTTTCAAAGTCTCATCAGGGACTTGTATCTTTTTCAAGACAATAACTTCTTCTAGAGTTTTAGAGAGAGTGGATTTTTGCATAACCTCATCTTGAGTGTTCTTAGAGTTTGATTGCTCATTTCTCCTCTTTCGAGGAGTTTAGTCATTTGAACCTATAGGTCTGTCATGCTTCTGACGTACCGCGGATTCATTTGCTACCATATTTGAATTTTGACCTACAAGGACATTAATTCGAATAGATGCATTTATAGCTGACACATGTAATTTTGTCACTTTCATTGCATCATTAAATGCATCGGGTAATTTATTTGCAATTTTTTGCAAATGCAATATTCTCTGTATTTCAGTTTCACATTGTGAAGTACGTGGATCTAGATGTGACAAAGTAGGTGTATTCCACATTAATTCACGTCGTTCTTCAGGAACGGATTGTTTTACAGGAACAAGATAAACAAGACGTTCTTCTAGAACTCTCTTATCTCCCCCTAACGACAGGAATTTTGTCTCAAGAAAATGACAATTCTCAAAACGGACTGTAAACAAATCTCTGGTCATAGGTTCAAGATATCGAATAATAGATGGTGAATCATAACCAACATATATTCTCAATCTCCGTTGTGGGCCCATTTTAGAACGTTGTGGGGGTGGAATTGGAATATGAACTGCACAACCAAAATTTCTCAAATGAGATATGTTTGGTGGATTACTTGTCATGAGTTGTGTAGGAGAGTATTTATGATAAGTTGTTGGTCTAAGTCGTATTAGCATTGATGCATGTAATACAGCATATCCCCAATCACTAACCGGTAATCTAAATTGCATAAGCAAAGGTCTAGCAATGAGTTGAAGGCACTTAATCAAAGATTTAGTCAAGCCATTTTGTGTGTGAACATGTGGAACTGGATGTTCAATATCAATTCCTATCGATAAACAAAATTCATCAAATACTTGATATCTAAACTCAGCTGCATTATCAAGTCTTATAGACTTAATAGGTTGGTCGGGGAATTGTGTCCTAAGTTTAATGATTTGAGCCAATAAACGGGCAAAAGCCATATTCCTAGAAGAAAGTAGGCTAACATGAGACCAACGGGTGGAAGCATCAATTAGAACCATGAAATACCTAAACGGCCCACTTGAGGGATTTATAGGACCACAAATATCACATTGTATCATTTGGAAAAAAAATGGTGATTCGGATGCAATACGGAGAAAATATGGTTTGGTTACAAATTTACCTTGTGAACAAGGGATACACAAATATCCATTAGGTATAGTAAACTGATGATTTGCTAAAGGATACCTACAAGAGTTATCAATAATTCTTCTTAACATAGTGGTCCCAGGATACCCTAATCTATCATGCCAAAGAGTTAAGGTATTAGAGTCATCAAGCTTTTTTTCTTGATTTAAGCTTCTGGGTTATAACATAGTGAGATTCACCCATGGAGATTGTTGTGTAGTAGATACCCGAGGAGAAATCACTTAACTTTTCTAACGTGAGCTTCTGGCTTCCAACATTAGTAGTAAGACATAAGAATTCCTTATTGTCTTCACATATAGTTTCTATGTGGTACCCATTTAGTCTGATGTCTTTAAAACTAAGCAAATTTCTTCAGGAATTACTTGAATATAATGCATCCTTAATGAATATATGGGTACCATTTGATAATATTATGTGTGCTCTTCTAGATCCTTCAATGATTTGTACGGATCCAGCTATGGTGGATACTTTGTGTGGATTTAATATCATTTTTGAGAAAAAATTCTTCTGTTTGAGTACAGTATGTGTTGTGGCACTGTCTACCAAACAAAGATTATCTTCAATTGCATACAATCCATGAGTCATACCTTTATGTTAAAAGAAACTAAATTAACTACTTAATCACATAGCAAAAATAAAATTGAAAGATAATTGGTTTATTCCAAACAAAAACAAATATAAGAAGAGCTGACAACTAAAACAAGAAATTCAAATGCATATAAATAATTATTATAAGATGTTATGGATCTAGCTTGGTGGTGCTCCCAATTTAGCATCAAATGCCGCGTTGCTAAAATGCTTGCCATCAGTATCCTCAACTTCGATTGACATTTGCTTCAGGAATTGCCATAGACCCAGATGGTCTAGAATTATGGTTCTTAATTAGAACTTTGTTGTTTTGTTCAACAATTAGGAGACAAGTTATAAGTTTTGCTCTTTATATTGCTGCTGTAAGAGCACATTAGAGGCATAGAAAGTAGATAATATTTTTTCTAACATCTGCGCATCAGTAACTTTCTCTCCACACAATTTGAGACTAGAAACAATATTAAATAAATCAGAGTTATAATCAGAAACTGTCTTATAGTTTTGGAACCTCAGACTCAACCATTGACTTTGAGCAATAGGTAGAATAACCATCTTCTTCTGGTGGTCATACCTATCCTTCAGGGATATCCAAAGACTTAAAGGATCTTCCTCAGTTAAATATTCATTCTTTAAATCTTCATGGATATGATGACGTAAAAAAAATGAGTGCGGAGGCTTTGTCCTCCAAGGACACTTTGTTTCCTTCTTTGATAGCATCAGCAAGATTTTTTGGATTGCAAATGAATCTTAGCATCCAATTGCCATGACAAATAGTTTTCTCCATTAACAGCAAGAGCCTTAAAATCAAGCTTAACAAGGTTCGTCATTTTCTTTCAATAACTGTAACAAAACAAATAAAATTATATAAAGAATTAATTTAAGTAAACAAGAATAAATATAATTAAGAATTGGCTGAACTTCGGGTTTAGAACTCATAAATTAAACATTTAGTTTCTTATTAAGACTTCGGGCTTGATTGTATAGCCATTATTTTTTATTTTACTTTTTATTTTTTTTTATTTTGTTATTTTTTTATCATTAATAATTTAAGCATTGGATATTATCTACTTTGAATAAAAAATAAAAATAAACAAGGAAAAAAAATTAAAAATATTACATAGCCAAATTTTTATTATTTTTTATTTCTTTTAACATTAATAATTTAAGGTTCGTCATCCCTAACTAAACATATATAAAATTAAAACTAGGGAACTTCGGACCCCTATATAAAATTAAAATTTCGAGTTTTATTTTAGATCATATGAATCTTCTGGTTCATGTATATTATAAAATTTGGAAATCTTAAGACTGTGGGTCATAGAATAACTCAAGGAGATATAGGTCCGGATTAATCATTATATTTAGAACTCAAGGTTCTAAATTTGATAAATTATAAACAAATAATATGAAAAGTTATGAATGAAAAAGGAACACAATTACTTACCTTGTTCGTGCTTATAACGTGTTACAAAAAAAAAAAATGTAGAAAAAGAACACAATCACGAGACGTAAGAAATTACGTGGTTCAGCCTTTAGCCTACGTCCACGGTAGCCAACAATCCGAGCTCTTCACTATGAATATTAACAAGTTACAATATATTTCTTTCTATAACTTTTTCCAAGCTTTTACTATTCTCTCTATTGTCTTCATGATAGTGACACCTTTATTTATAGGCTAATACTCATAATGAGTGGGAAAACCAAAAGCTATAAGTTACAATACCAATTCAAGAGGTCATAAATTACATGATTAAGAGTGAAATACCAAGAGAAGAGGTTATGGAATGAGATGGTCATCCACATGTGCATGCATGTATTTACAACAAAAGTAAATATTTTCTTATGGTATCCTAGTATAAGACGTAAGTTTTTAGTCAATTTGGAATGAGCAATGCTATTTCACCCACCTTAGTTGGAATTTGATGTGTGGTTCACATTAATAAATGTTATATTTTTATTTTTTCAACATCATAAAAGCCATTGGTCCACGTGAGGTGAGTGGAAAAAGGTGGGTGAAATAGGTGGGTGAAGTAGTATTTTCCTTTGATTAATTGGTCCAAGCAAAAAAATGATAACCCATGGGGTCCTTATGGGTTACCATTAATAGATAAAAGTCAAAATTCTTTTTTTAAAGACTAAACTACCCTCATCATATTCTAATAATCCTTAATTCCTTCTTGAATCTTTCCAATTTTATCTTATTTTCAAATTTGAATTATTTAAGAAGATTAAGAAGGCAAGATTTTGTTTGTTTGTTTGTTTTTTCCTTTTTTATGTTTTTTCATTTAAAATTTGAATGAAGCATATAAATAGTAATATCCTTTAAGTAAACGTTTTCTAAACGAAATTTATATGTTCTATTCTCGATTTTATATGTTTTAGTTTGAGTTTGTTATTTTTCATCCCTAATATATGTAATGAAATCTGAATGTATAAATTTATGAGAAAACATAAAATCTATATATTTAAGGGTTCAATCAATTTTATACCATCCTACAACCCAAAATCCTCAAACATCAAGCCAAACCCAAATACATTTGTGATTTTTTATCCCCAACATATATAATGAAATCTGAATGTCTAAGTTTTTGAAAATGCATGATTTCTATATGTTTAAGGGTTTAAACAACTTTATGACATCCTACAGCAACCCAAGATCCTCAAACATCAAGTTAAACCCAAATGCATTTGTGTTTTTTATTCCCAACATATGTAATGAAATTTGAATATATAAATTTATGAAAAAGCATGAAATCTATATTTTTAGGGGTTTAAACAATTCTATCTCATCCTATAACCTAAAATCATCAAACATCGAGCTAAACCCAAATGCATTTTTTATTTTTTATGCCCAATTTATGTAATGAAATTTGAATGTATAAAATTTTAAAAAAGCATGAAATCTACATGTTTAAGGGTTTAAACAACTTTATGCTATCCCATGACCCAAAATCCTCAAACATCAAGCCAAAACCAAATGCATTGGTGATTTTTTATTCCTAACATAAATGAGATCCAAATGTATAAATTTCTAAAAAAATATAAAATCTATATGTTTACGAATTTAAGAGATTTAACATTTTTGGATCAAGAAGCGTCGGAGATGGTGATACACTCCAGCATAGGACAATACACTACAACACGAGATGATGAACTCCGACGCAATATGGTGAACTCCAGCGATATGGGTAACACTCTCATGAGCTAGTAGAGATCATGATTTGGGTAGTAAAGCATGCTTTTGTTTCCTTTCTCTGTTTTGAAATAAATATATTCCCTTCTTCGTGAGATCTTGCCGCTTAGAAAGCTATATTTATGGAATGTAGTGACGTTTTTTTGGGAATGCATATATCTTGTTTGTCTTGAACTTTTTTTATTAAAGGACAATTTTGTCCGGAAATATGAGTGAGTGACCGAATGGGTTAACACTTTTTTATATTGAACCTAATATTCCAAACATCTAATATGAAGGACCCATGACAAAAAAATAACTTTTTTTTTTCCTTTGCAATATGATAAGATTTAAATCTTGTTCACTCCACGTAGTTTAAGTTTATTTGTCAACATAGTGTATCCATTTGCAGTTAAGGGCGCCCATGGCAAAACGATGAACTTCTTATCAATTGATTAGAGTAATAACTGTTAATAACTCCTTTGTTTTTCTTCACCAATCGTTATTCATCTGCTTATCCTTAGATTACTTAGATGCATATTACACCCACATGCTACAAAATGAATATAAATGAGTTGAATTAAGCTAAATATTAAGTTGCTTGAGTCTGGTTTGATGAATTAATGAACTCAAAAAAAAAAAAAAAAAAAAAAACACTCATTTGAGATCAAACGAACCTGCCAATTTAGAATCAAACTCGAGTAATTTGATTATTTAAAGTATTAACAAGTTTATCGAACCCAACTTAACTACTCTATTAGAGTTTGGCGTGACAAATTAGAGTTTGAAAACAGTTGAGCATGGCTAGTTTATCTTATGGGTGTGGATATTGCTACCCCAAAGTTTGTATTTTACACCCCATAAATCACTATTCGCCATTAAGCAAATTTATCATCAAGGACATCTAAAATTAAATAATAATAAAAAATAAAAAACCCACTTACTCCCACAAAAATTTATCTCCACAACCCACTCATAAAACCTAATTAACACGTTTAATTACATGCTTGGCAAGGGTTTACACTCCATTTTGTTGCACAAATTACTTTAACTCATAGACTTTTGATACAAATTGCTCTCAAGTACAATTTCTCTATTTTGTAGGAATTAGGAAATAAGAAGTAGCTTTAAAACTCCATTTGAAGGCAAGAAAATTGTTCAAAGGCTTTGGGGAATCAAAGAAACCAAGTGGAGAAGGTGTTGGAGGGAGAAAAGCATATTTTGATCAAAAGAGTTGTATTACATAATGGTAGTAGGAATGCCTACTACTGGTAATAGGTACAACTTTAACAAAAAGAACAGAACACTAAATGTTTTTCAATTGGTAGTCGGGATGCTTACTACCAGTAGTAAGACCCAAAAAACATGACATTTTAGGAAATTTGGGCTTTTAATGAGGATTTTTTTTGTCCTTTTACTCCCAAGCTTGTATCCTTAAGGGATAGGTATTTAAGGAAGATCCTTACCTTGCGTAGTTCTCTCTTAAGCTACCTTGGCTAGCAATCTCATGTTGCCACCTCACTCAACTAATGATCCTAAGGCTAAGAATTGAGCAGCAAGTTGGAGCTTTAAAGGGCATTGATAGTTGTAGACATCCATTTTTGACCATGGGAAGGGTCATGAATGGTTGCCTATGATTTGAAGTGGAATAAAGTGTTGAATCCCTAAGCCGCTCATAGTACTATTTTGGGTAGTTAGTTAGAGGTCATTATCGCATGTAGGTTTTTAGGTCGGTGTAGACATCCATTTTTGACCATGAGTATGGTCATGAATGGTTGCCTGTGATTTGAGGGGAGATAAGGTGTGAAAACCTTAAGTTGTCAACCTTACCCTTGTGAGTAGTTAAGTAGAGGTCATTATCGCATGTTGGTTTTTAGGTCAGATTGAGTCGGTTCCTTTTGTATTAAGTTTTTAGGGAGTCCATAGGTGTCCCTGTCAAGTTTCATGATATTCTGAGTTAGGCTCGATAGGTGATTAGGGTTTTTGTGACTTAAAGGGCAACACTGTCATTCAAGTCACAAAAGCACTTAAAAACTTTCAAGATGGTTTCTAATTGTCCCGAGACTTTGGCATAGGTATTTAGGGTATGTTTAGTAGCTAAGTTGATCAGTGTCAAGGTCTGTTAAGCCTTCTGGCTCATGTTTGGCTCTTGAGGCTCCAAAGCCCCTTTCAAGCTCAAATTAGGGTTTCGACCGGGAATGACTGGGATTCGATCTTTTTACCAAACCAAAGCCTTCAAAAGCTTTAAAATACTTTCTAAAATGTTTTCAAAACTTTTTTTGAGAAGAATAAATGATTTCGAAAGCGAATTGTTAGCAGATTTCAAAACCCTAATTTGGGCCCGGCAGGCCTTAAACAGCTAATCGGTCGAATTTTCCCTAAAACTTTGACTTTGGTCAATGCATTTTCACTTCAAACATTTCTTAAAACATGGAGAATCGAATCACGATCATTTTGGCATTTGAATCGTCAAATTTGGACTTAAAACGGGTCCGAAAAGCTGAAAAAAGTCGAAACCAGGTCGAAAAGGGCTGAGATAGACCCACATAGGGCAAAATTGGGCTCAAAGCTCGATGACCATCCCCCAAGGGACGACTAACCGTCCATGAGGGATGGCCAACCGTCCCAAGGAGGATGGTCATCCGAGCTTTTTGCCTTTAGCTGCTAAATTTCAGTCTTTTACCTGCCTAGGACTCTTCCAAGTGTTTGCCAAGTGTCTAGCTCGGCCTTGGGGACTTTGGGATGAGTTTGAAGACCTTGGAAGGCTGGATTAGAGCCCTTGGATCATTCCTAAGAGATTTAAACTCAGCCATTGATCAATTTTAGGCTTCCCTATAAATAAAGAGCCCTGAAATCAGTTTTAAAAAAAGACATAAGGCATTTAAAGAGCCAAATTGGTAGAGTAAAGCCTCAAGGCATTACACCAAACCTGATTGTACCACAATCATACCATTCAACTATGGTATTACTATGTTCTCTTATATATATAATTGTTTAATAAATAGCGTTTTGTATAAATATCTATACAATTGGGTTTAAATCTCTGTTTCAAGAAATCTGTGCAGATTATATAAATTAAAGTCGTCACCGATGAAGCCGTGAAGATCATCTCGAATTAAAAGAGCATTCAGAAGGATCCGCAGCAACCGGGGGAAGTACTAAAGAGCAGACGATGAGTCTCTGCATGAAAAGTCAAAGTTTGACCTTGACTATCGATAGCCAAGATGCGCTATCGATAGTGCCTCTATCGATAGCGCACCTTCGCTATCGATAGTCAAGAGGCGGCTGCGGGCAATGTAGATATTTTGAGATATTTTGAGGGCCTTTTGGTCTTTTTCTTTTTCCTTCTATAAATAGAAGTGTAACGACGACTTAAAGGGGGTTCATGACTTTTGCTCTGAATCATTACTCTGCTATTTTAATTCAAGTTACAGTTTATTTTCGCATTTTATTCGGTAGTTTACGTTTTCAGCAATTTCCAATTCTGCAATTTTTCTTTCAATGCCTGGCTCAATTCTCACTTGAGGATTGTTCTTTACTATTAAGTCTTTACTTTCAGTAATTTACGTTTCTGTTATTTTCCTTTTTATGCATGGCTCAGTCCTCACTTGAGAACTGTTCTTTACTTTTTCTGTCATTTTCTTTATTTACT